>NJFT01000092.1:0-144027 GCA_002221725.1 Scedosporium boydii
CACGCGAAGCGGAGGGAAGCTAAGCCCCGACAGCCTTCCCTCGCGTACTGCGCACAATATGACAGATTAGATCTAATGGTGTATGGCGACTGGGCTAGCGAGCTTCCTAACGCATGCGGTGCACGCAGCATTTGTGACGCAAGACACGTCAACAAGGCAGATTTTAACCCGCACCAAAATTCTGTCTCATGGGGTTGGACTGCTTCACCAATGATATCCGGACCATGGGCCGTCTTCATTATGATGTCAGTGAATCGTGGTGGTGTGCATCTGAAGACCTGACGGATATGTGTGGATGCCTGATCATTGAGGGAGGAGCTGCTTCATAGCAAGCCAATACGCCGTGGCATTGGCTGCGACGGTACCAGGCTGTGGCAGTTCGCTTACTCTTGTTATTTTGTTTCCTAGAGCATTTAGCTAGACAAACAGCATGGTTTAGTACGCAGCTGCTGTTTCTGAAGCATCCCTACATGACCGGGATTTCGTCATTTTAGAGGGACTTTTCTACCAAGCTATAGTTTGATACTAGGTTATTGAAGTGGATTCTGACGCTTTGGGTTACCAATGATAGCTTCTGATGTGGCGCAGTTCATCTTGTCGGTGGTCCCCTTGGGCCCTTGTTAATCTACCGTCTCACTACTGCTGATATGCCCTCCGAAGTTGGCATCTAAGCAGCTGTTCGGGGCTGTCATCCGTGCCATTCAACGTATCATCTAATAAGAGGACGGTGCTGGACCTTGCGGTGAGCATGCCTTTGGAAATCACGGACTTGGAAATGACCAGCCTGCAGAGAAACACGAGCAGCCCTGTTGCTATCGATTGAAATAGCCAGTATCACGGTATCGATGGGCATCCAATTGGAATCCAATCTGAGCATCACTCCAGTCCATGACACCAGGAAAGCGCCGTGTCCCCGGATCGATAAATGGTGCTCTCCGTGTCTAGAGACGGAGAGGTGCCGAGTAACCGTCTCTATTTGTATTTCCTGCATGCCTGCGAATTGGTTCCTTTCTCGGAGCCGTTTATACGCCGTCAACGCATCCTCCTTGAGGTTGCCGATGCTCACGGTGTCCCTCCACGTTGGGTTCCGATAGCTTCTGCTTCATCAAAAGTATCGCGTAGCCCGCTTCAGTCTCTCTCGTGATGCAGTTTTGGGTATTCTCGGGTTGGGCATCTTCCACTTTGCGGAACAGTGTGTACTAGAATTTCCCTCCCCGAGTGAGTATCAGCGCAACCCGGCACTGCTTTTGGAATAAGGAGGCCGCGGTGCATTCCGCATCAATGCAGTTAAATGAAGTTAAAATTAAACCGGGAAAACATTGCCTCTTCTCCCATAAATAGGCGTCGAACCAGAATCCTATCGTCATGGGTTGAACAGGGTTATTTTCGATATTTCAAACGATGATTTTCAGCGATGACATTGTTCTATCCTGAAGATTCTTCCATTCTGACCCCTCTTTTGATTTCCAACCTGCCATTATCGCCAAGCCGCCACATTTGCCGAGACTTCCGGCCTTTTCTTGCCTGATATTTCAAGTCCCAATGGTACCCGGATTCGACAATAGGCTATTAATTAAACATTGACCATTCCTAAAACGTCTTACCCCGTCAGAATAGTTCGACGTTAGAAAATTATGTGAAACCGGGGCCGTAAGACGTGGAAGTCACATTCCATGTCACAAAACCGTAGTTTATAGCGGTATTGTAGGTTGCCAAAGCGTTAGCTATTTAGTTAGACACCACTTGAAACCTTGTTAAACCTATTCAAGTTAATTTTCAAAGGCTCAGTTTATCTCCCATATTTCAACGGACACCCCAGCTACGAGATAAGGCTATTCCGAGTCGATTCCAAGAACCATCTGTAAATCAAAATCGCTCGGTACCTGCCCTCTCGGTCATTGGCACAAGGAGAGGTACGCCCATCCAAGCCAGCAAAAGCCCGGGTTCGGGTGCATGAGACAGAAAATTAATCCTTGAATGGAAACGCCTCATCAAGCCAGAAATTTTTTTTTTTTTTTTTTGGAATAGGCAATTCATGGGTCCATAAACAAAAGACGGAGGTTCACGGCGCAGCCAGCAAGTTGATGACGTTCTCAATAACGTAGGTCTCATCTTCGTCCTTCCACAATTCAGGCACTGTTCTATGTATAGCCTGTGGAATTGGTTCGCATGGTGAGCAGTTAAGCGGTTGAACGTCCAAGAGCATCCGTTTACTGTTGCTGTTCGTGTTGAAACATTGAGGAGCCCGACTGGCTGGCTAGGGAGAGGTCTTCCTAGTCGACGAGAAAGAATATAGAGTCCAAGTCAGCTGCCGGCCTTTAAGTTATGCAAACGCACATTATTGAAGAAGAACAGATTGAGGCTCGTTCCCTTTCCAATGTCGTATCAACATAATGTTGATGAAACTAGCTATCTATGATGGAAGCCGCTTTACTGAATATAGAGATTGTCTTTCTGGCTGTGGAAACGTGTAGACCGTTGTTATAAATGATCACTGAAGACATCTTTACTTTTTTTGGACTAGAGGAAGAAAATGATCCAAATAGAGTCATCATAAATTACATTTTCCTATTTCCGGACCTGCCCAAGGCATCAAATCACGAGAGAAACCGCGTACATTCGGATGACTGTCAATCCGAGACCAAACGGAGCAGCCATTTGCGAAATGTCAATTTACTGCGTCGATTATCAGGTCACGACTCACGAACCTGTGCTGAGCCAGAGTAGCCTGCAGCAGCTGCATATGCTTAGCCGCACTTGCAAGACAGCTCCAGGAGGCGTTGCTATGGCGCGATTAAGGCAGTGTTTTGAGAGGGTGGGGTAGGAATCTTCCTCAGTGGGCGACGGGATTTTATGAGCACAGAGCCTTGTCGTCAAGTAGAAATATTATGGGCAACGAATGGACGAACTCTGCCTTAAGCCTGGGGGCTTAGCAACGGCTTGTAGAGCAATTCCGGGTTTCTATAAAGAGGGATAGGAGCTCCGTTTACAGCCAGCATTTCGGACTCCTAGCCCATGGCGCCGACTCTTCTCATCTACTCGAACACTGTTTGGATTTCAGCTCTTTCTTAGCAATGGAAGTTTTTGGCGCATTTGCGGGTGGAGCTACACTCGCTGAGCTCTGCGGAAAGCTCGCCGTCTTCGGATCCAAGATCAACGATGCTCCACAGGAGTGGCAGCGATACATGAATACCTTGGAAAGTTTGGTTCATGTATGACTCTTTGCCCAACAGAACGGCGATTGAGGCTAACTTTACTCCTCCAGGTTGAAGCATTACTAAAGGACGTCGTCATTACCATCCCACTAACCGGCCCTCATGCGAGCGATACCGAACGCCAGTTACAAGATTGTGTCAAAACCTGCTGCCAAAATCTCCAGAATGCCGCTGCAGATGCCCGTGAATTGCTTCAAGAGTTTGAAGGCGAGAAGAATTCGGACTTGCACAAAGTTATTCAGTGGTTCAAGAACTTGAGAAAGCGATACCTCTACGTCTTGCAGGAAGATCATATCAAATCTCTTCTACAGATCGTGGAGACTTACAAGTCGTCACTCTTGGAGACGCTTTCCATCGCAATATTATACCGGACGAACTCCGTGTAAGTTCCACAGCTTGGTCTGGGGTCAGTTGGTCACCAATTCAATTAACGACTATGGGAAGACACTCTACTATCAAGCAAGCGATCGGCAATCTCGAGGTCCAAATAACGTCCCAAACACAAAGCATAGATGACCTTCGAGGAATAATTCAGCAAATGCATAACCCCATCGATATATTTGATGCCAGCGCCCTTTCAAGGCTCTCGAGAATGTCATTCAGCAGTTTACACCGGTCGTCCTTGAGCAGGAAAAACTCCCTCCAGCGTATGGAGCTCACCCAGGATAGCTTAAGCCTCCATACCCATACACGGACAGTTGGTCAGCTGGCAGTGACGGAAGCAAGTCAGACACATAAGAATGGCCTGGAAATATCGGGGGCGCGACCGACTCCAAACGCGGATCAGACAGAGCCAATCCAGGAGAAATCGTTTTTAGTTACGTCGGTGGAACGGCCCGCAAGTGCGGACTGTTCGGGTGGTAATAACGCAGAGGCATCTGAGTCCAAAGACACCCCTCGGGTCAGTGGATTTAAGGTCTTGTTTGGTGATGGTCAAGTTGTCACGGTATCAAGAAGCTCAGATGACGAACACAGGGAGCGACTCATGCTTACCCGCCATACAGAAAGTGCAGACCCGAGTGCGGCATCGAGCATCCCAGGAGATGCGGACGTCACCGAGACGGAAAGTTGTGTGCAAACAGATGCGGATGACCTTGTGGAGTACTTGGAGAGCTGCGCCTCGTCCGAAATTGATCTGGAGTCCGAGTCCGAAACCGAGTGGCTAGAGTTCGAGGATGTATCTCTAACCACATGGACCAACATTCGCAGCTGGATAGAGGTGTTTATTTCTCAATCGGTAAGCACTGAGAAATGCGAGTTGGGTCCCACAGGAAAACTCCTCTTCTGCATCGAGAGCCTTTCAGATAACAGCGGCGGCCAAGTCCTTATCCTCAAGGAGCCATGCGATTCACTGCAACCCTGCCAGCATGCGACTATACAGGGAATAAGTAACGAAGATGTCTGCGAGCAACTGCCAGGACGCTTCGTTGTTAACCTTTCATCTGTCCAAATTGGCTGGAAACACGGCTTTGAGTTAATTGACCCCACCTTAGGGCACCACACAATACTGGTTGACAGATGCCCAGGGGCATGCAGTCATACGCTAGTGTGCGAAGAGGCGCAACCACTCAGAGCAAGGTGCATGGTAGCCTGTCACTTCAGGGGATTGTGCCGCCAGGCGACCCGCAGCCCGGCGTTCAACGATGATGCAGATAGAAATGCCAACAGAGTCAACGACGGACACGGAGAAGGCGAGGATGATACCCCGGTGTCCGGGGAAACGGGTGAGGACGACAAGACACATCAGAGGATACAGTTCTTGAGCTAAGGGCCCGAGACGACAATGGTACTACCACATCGGAGGACACACTTCCGGATCGGAGGGATCCTTATGGGCCGCTCAAAAGCGTCCCCTGTTTCTTCTGCCGCCAGGACGCCTCGAAGCCCACTCATTTGCAAGGAATGGACACTGCGTTGCTTATATACGCCTCCAGTTGTATCTCCTACCGGTGTAGCCGGTGCAACAGAAGGAATTCTCTCACGGGGTATATGTGGATTTGGGACTGATACAGAATAGGGACCTCATAGGATCTACCCCGATTACGAATTGGATTGACGGTGCAAAATTAAAAGTTTAACTTGGTGTAGAGATGCTGAACGACCACCGCAAGTACATTATAGAGCTCGCGAATCTATTTAACAGCCGGGAGCCCCTCGGGATCCAGAGCCCGCCATGAGGAACACCGAAGGACTTGGGGTTCTGATCTTCACACAGGGCCGATAATCTTGGCATTCGACATAGAGCACTTCGAGGAGCCCAAGCAAGAGACTACACAGCGACATAGTTACGCCACAAGGCTTCAATAATAGAATCCTATCGGTCCTAGTTAGTATACTTACTTTATCGCTCCCTACTGGAATTATTTTTATTTATTGTGCTTAGGTTTTGGCGTCCTAGCGAAAATAATTCACAAGACATGGAAAGAAAGTCACCAGCCACCTCACGAACGGAGAAAAGTGTTCAAAGCAAAGTGAGGGGAGGAAGCAGTCAGTCAAAGTCAATCATACCATGCGGTTTTATTTTTTTTTTGTCCTCAGCATTTAATCAGGAACAATTGGACAATTGTAGCTATTGAAATAGTTCTGCAGTCAAGCCAGCACTTTTGACTTTATTAACACGTCTTGTGTTCGTTGTGGATCGTATGCTGGGCCTGATCTGATGGCTAATTCTGTATCCTGTGCAGGATAATCTGAGGCGACGATTAATAAAGGGGAATAGGCCAAAGCTGCCTCGATTATATCGCGTTCCTTCCCGAGACATGAACGCGACACTGGCTAAATTTATCTTTAGATATGAAGGCCTGGTGCTTAATTATTAGTCTTTATTCTGTACGCCTGGGGTAAGCTATACAGTTACGTTAATTGTTTGAAACGTCGCTAGAAACGGACCCTTGGGGCCGCCCCACCGTGCCGCCGTGGAACCCGGTTCACTAGGGCCACTACATTTTCGGGATCCAAGGCTGCCATTTATGGTTGGCACAAATCTGCCAACTTCAGGACCACCTAACCCGACATTCGTGAATTAAATGGACATTCAACCAGGTATTCCAAGCGTTTACGCAGCACGCCAACTCGTATACCATACCAACGGGGCAGGGGAGTCCAGAAAGACGAGCCCCCTGGCGGATCTCCTCCAATCGTTTATGCTGGAGAAAGCCGACCCAGGTAACAACCCATATAAGGTGGCACGGCCTTTCCATGCCTGGTGTGCGATTTTACAACAGGCCAGACAATCGAGTATTGAGCGCGGGGGGTATCTCGATCGGGCATCCATAGCCCCGGCCAGCCCCATTTGGCTTTCGTGCTACTTCAACTGGTTGGAACTAGTGGAATATTTATACACCCACCCCTATCCAGGCATCAACGGAGGAAGAGAGATGCCGCATTTGGGCGGCTGGAAGGAGTTGAATGTCTGGGAACAAATGAGTAAATTCAGCCCGACCGGGTATGCGGTAATGACGAAGAACCACGAGCTGATAAATCTGCTCTCATACCTCGAGGCCGATTCGTCTTGGGCGTCCATGGCTGGAACGAATTTTGAGCCTTTGGTAGTAGCGGCGAGATGGAACGACACGGAACTTATATCGCTTTTGGCGCAACGGGACTACGGAGGCCAGGAAGTGGCGGAGAGAGCCTTTTGGGCCGCCTCCAAAGAGGGGCACTGCGGTCCAATAAAGTCGCTATTGGATCTTGGTCTCATTACCGTCGATGTTGTGGAAGCTAGCGACCTCGTCACACCTTGTGCCAACGGGCACGCCGATGTCATCTCCCTCCTCCTGGAAAGAGGTCTCGTCGTCGAGAACGGCGATGTCATGCTTTACAGGGCCGCCTTGAACCAGCATGCCAATGTCATCGAGGTTCTGCGGCGGAATAAAGTCGGCCTCGGCGGCGTCACCAATGCTCTGGAAATTGCCATTTCGCAGGGAGATAGTAAATCTGCTGAACTCTTGATTGGCGCAGGGGCGCGGAAAGATGGCGCGGCAGTCATACGAGCCATTCGAAGCGACACCCCAAGGGCGGCCCTACGGCTCATTGAGGCAGGATTCGATATCAAGGGCAGGTACCTCAAAGGCCGCCGAACGGCTCTAAATTTTGCTGTCGAGAAGGGACAGCTCGAGGTGGTGAAGGCGCTGCTAGACGGCGCGGCGGACGTAAACGCTCGCGATCGTCATGGGAGCACACCGCTCCACGACGCGGCTACCAGGGGCCATGGTGACTGTGCTCGTCTTTTGCCCTCTCACGGAGCAGACACGTTGGCTCAGGATGAACAGGGACGAATCCCATTAGATGTGGCGGAAGATCAAAACCAGGCTGCCACGGAAGCGATTATCAGGCAGGATATGCAGGAAATGTTGACTAGATTACAGGCGGCAAAGGCGAGCGACGATGGTTCAAGGGTGAATAATTAGCCACCTTGAGATGAGATGGAAATTCTCGGGGCGCGATGAGCCACCAGTTTCCGCGAGAAGGCAGGAACCTAGCCGGTCGATCCAGCTTTGCTTTTCCTGCACTACACGGGCTTTCCGGTGGAGTGAACATTTCATATATTCCTCGAAGGCGAATTAACATTCGAGACCTTCCTAAACCACGAACCCATCTCAAGCAAAACGACCCCTAGATGGCACTTGAGAATGACCTTGAAAGGTTCGCCCTAACGACAAAGGACCGGTTTCCTCGCGCCTGTTATCGTTGAAGCCATAGAGTATAGCAGAGCTGACGAACGAACTCCGTTTTTGAGGTAAAAATAACAAGTAGATGGCAGGACGATATGGTTTTATGCAACCAACCAACTAGTTTGTTAGACCTGTCAGAGGAACCGCGTCGCGGACCGGACATGTACAGTAGGTTATCACCTAATTCCCCAGCCTCTCGATCAACGATCAATGAGACGGTTTTCCTGTCGGAAGTTGACTCAGTTGGAAATCGCCGGCATCGTCTGCTATGGTAACACTAATTCCAACTTCGTGGTAAAGCTCAACCTTCGGAGCACGCCGAATCGCTGAAGCGATATCCTCCATCTCGGAAACCGTCTGAAACCTTGAGCCAACAAAATTTCTCCGCCTTTGTCCCAGGAAGCAAATAGTACAGCTCGTCAAAGGCCGTTCAGATTGTTTACGATAGCCTGTCCGACGTCGATTGGAGGAGTTCGCCATCTGCGTGTGACCGAAGGCATCTCTCAAGGCTCTGTGGCACTGCCAACACATTGATAGTGTCGCCCTCTTGTCCGGCTTGGTACTCAACCCACCAAGCCCGGACTGTATTTGTTTAATATGAATGAACCTGATCCTTCAATCTTTTAAAATGCGCTTTCGACCCCAGAACTCGCAGACTCTACGGCCAAAGTCATCGTTTCGGAAACTACCCCCGAGATCTCCGGCCTTGCGTCAACATCCGCGTTCATCAACTCGCAAGAGAGTTCGATCAGCTCCGTTGTTTGCGCATTCTTCGGTCGCTGTTTCAGGACGTCAAGCCACTCCGTAACTGAAGCCGAGCGCCAAGATCCTTGTAGCCACTTCGCCGGCGAGCTCGCTTCCGTGACATTATGTCGACGTGGCCATCTTCGGCGGATGCCATTGCTAAGCCCAAAATAGTTTATATCGTCCCCGCGACTTGGGCTGGGCTTGTTTTGGGTAGTGTCCTGAGGTCCTCCGAGCCCGAGGAGCGTGGCGGATCTTCGGCAGATCTTCGTAGCGGCACAGACAGAGCGCTTGAGATTATGTGAATCGGCACTTGGGAAGTTTCATCTGGGACTCCACGTCTACTGTTAGTCTTAAAAGCGCGAGGTTATCACCGCTCAACGAGCAACCAAGGGGTTCAAGTCCTCCCTACCAACTTCTCAACATGCTGAACGTCTCCCTTGCTGGACAGGTCGGAATCGTCACGGGCGCCGGCTCGGCGTACGGCATTGGGCGATCTATGGTGCTGGCTGCCGCAGCGGCGGGTGCAACTGCGATTTATGCTTGTGATTTGAACCTTGGTTACATCGATGACATGAAGCAAGAGGTTGCTTCGGCAGGACATAATTGCATTGTGGAGGGCAGCTTCTTGGATGTGTCGAGTGAGGAGCAGACTATTGCATTATTGAAGAAGGTCATTAAGAAGCACGGGCGACTGGACTTTTTCTTTGCAAATGCCGGATACGCACTCTACCGGTAGGCCCTATTCTTTCCTTTATCGCCATTCAGATGCGTGACTGCTAACGCACCGTCATGTTTTCTCTCCCCATAGATCCTTGGAGAACCTAGATGTCGCTCATTTCCTGCGCGCTGTCCAAGTAATGCAAATCGGGCCATTCCTGTAGCTCAAGTATGGATCGCAGGCCATGTCCGTCACGTCCAGCCACAAGCCCCAGGCAAAGGGGAACATTATCATTACCTCGTCGTGCGCGGCCTTTGCCGGTGCATACGCAGATGCGGCCTACACTGCCGTGAAGAAGGCGTGTAACGGCTTGGTAGAGAGCGGATCCGTGCAACTAGCGTCGAGTAACATCAGAGTAAACGGCATCGCCTCTGGGTGTACGAAATCGAGCATCCTGACAAGTTCGCAACTTTCGGAAAACGGTCAAGCCTACAAGACTGAGGCTAGCAGGGAAGAGATGGAGGCCACGCACTCAAAGTTCTTCGAGCGCGGTGGGCTCTTTGCCCAAAGGGAGAAATTTTACAACCGCGCTGCAGAGCCAGAGGAGATTGCCAACCTCGCATGTTTTCTAGCGTCGGATTTGGCTTTGGCAATCAACGGCCAGATCATCCTTGCCGACAGTGGCAAGAGTACCGCAGCGACAGGAGGAGGGCTCACGGGACCAGTGGGACCGGTTCCGCCCCTGAAATTGTAAATAGACATGAGGATAGTTCGTGGCCGTTATACCGCTAAAACCAAGCCATAGTTCGAAGCCCCCTACCGTTGCAATCTAGTATCTAGCGCAGTTACCCAAGTCTCCTGAAGCCGGGCATGAATCGTAGGTGATCGCAGGAACGTGAGATGAGCCTGACATAAGTATCGCTGGGTATAATGGGTCTTTGAACATTGCGGTTGGCCCACAGCCTGCTGGGCGGTGGGTGCCTTCCCAGACTGGACTGGGCGATGTGTTTGACACCGCGACCTAGTTTTGGATGACGACTTGATAACCATATATGGCTTAATACAGGAACGGTGTGGAGGAATACAGCTATGTCCAGCAGTCTAGGTCTTTAACCCCAGCACTTTTGTTACCAACCAGTCGCCAGGTTCTGGGGCAAGAAAATTCTCGGCGTGCAGCCAAAAAGAAAGTGACAGAGTTGCTTGCCCTTCGCAGGCCCATACGTCCACTTACATCCTTTGATTATGTGGTAATATTCGTGTTCAACAGTTCCCTCCAAGCTAGCTTAAAACAATGCCCTGGAAAGGATCTTGTTGGACTAATCCAATAGCTGGTTTCATAGAAAGGAGGGTGTGTGTATTGCCTAAGTGAAGATTAGGGGTGAAAATTTCTTCCCTGGCGGATATTTCCAACGGCATGGTTTTCAGCCTGGAATTCCAGGAGGCAATTATTCTGACAGATCTTGATACCATATCCCGAAATGGGTGTTGGCCGAAGGCGGGCCGCTTTGTTTCTGGTTGTCGTTGGCCTACAATGTGGGGTACCGAAATGAGCCTGGAGTTGTCAGTTCGTCCAGTGCCGAGTGCTGGCCAAAACGATCGACTCCACTTGTCCAAGCATCGCTTGCCTCGATCTTTCTTATATGGACTGCCCAATGTCCCAGATGGTTCTTGTTTCTTCGGTATTGCTCAAAGAAAAAGTCTCTTGGTATGCGGCGGAGCGTGAGATCGAATGAAGTTTTACCTCATATGAGGGGGAGGATGCAGCAGAAACCGCTGGCGTAAGAGAACTTTGACATGGGTTTGACGTTCTCGATATGAATGTCGGCGCTGTGCCTTCCGACGCCGAAGGTAACTAGTATTTGCCTGCAGAATGACCTACGCCACGGGTGCAGGATGCCCAGAGAGAGGAGGCGGTCAGCTCAAGCAAAACCAAGGAGGGTCAAGGGCCGTTATAAGAGAGCCGAAAGCTTAAGAGCTGGTCTTCAGGAGAGGAGAGTTTACAAAACGAGGAACAAATCAACCCCTCAGAGCTTTTGGGCTTTTGACGTCTTGCAATAAAGACGTAGGGAATCACATAAAGCTGCTGCACCAGTGGTGCACCATATTACGCCGTTTAGTCGGCTTCCCAGGTCCGTGCTGCCGTCCGGAGCCTGGGTGTGGTCATGGTGGGGATGTCTGGCAAAGGCCCAGGCCCGCCACGTCGGCTAGCGCACGGGCTAGCTCTCTGGCCCGGGGGCTCATGAGTTTGCATGCTGCTTATCTAGTGGGCCAGCTGACTCGCTCCTTCGTTCGATGGGAAAACACTATTCTTATTCGTTCCTCCTCGAGGCTAAGCTGTTTTTGTTTTTGGAGCTTCGGCGGCGCTAGACCCTGTGCATAAGGCGGTCGAACTTCGGCGAGCTATAACTACGACCCCGCAAGATTCCCCATGGGGGTTCTACTAGTGTTCTACTAGTGTCTATGTCTATCGTCGGCTGCATCGATCCTTCAATTTCTGGGGAACTTAGTGTCTGGGCGTTGTGGTTGGACAATTGTAGATTAATCCAAGGCTCATCCCTGGAGTAATCTGGTGCCGATCCTGACACTTCGTCAGAGTCTCGCGACCCTTCCCCACCCCTTTCCAGGCCCAGCACATCTCCACGGCTCAACATTGACATCTTGGGATTGTATTATTCTACATTTTGGTTCCTTCATTCTCGCTTCGTTAGGGAAAGAAGTCTCCTAGATGTCAAGATGATACTAGAGGACAATGCGCATGACAGTTCGCGAAGGTCCACGAATGCCTGCAACTCATGTCGCAAGTAAGCTTTTGTTTAACTCATTACAACTGCCCCTGGGATCGCTCGCTAACCCATGGATTTTCGCTACCCGCAGACGGAAGGTGAAATGGTGAGCACCGCAGCGAAACCACTCTCCAAGGCTATCCGCTGACCTTGCCGTTTCCGGTGAAAGTGACCGTGACTATCCTTCCTGTCAAGTCTGCGAGCAAACAGGCCAAGACTGCACGTACCCCGTAAAACTTAAGAAGCCCGGTCCAAAAATAGGTCGGTCGGGATAGAGCTTTGTTGCCTTATCTTCGCTAACATTTCCTATAGGATCTCTCCAAAAGCACAAGAGACGGTACCGAGAGCAGTATGCCGCAAAAAAAGGAGACCAACGGCGATCTCGAGAGTCAGCGTCGCCTGGGCAACACATTGAAGAAGACATGGAGATGAACCACTGGAGTGCCGGCATCGATGGGGAAGACTCGGACTCCCAGGTCGAAGCCCAAAACTCAGGGTGGGCTAGGAAGCGCAGAAACTCCAAGCTTAATATCAACAGCCTCTCCTTCATCTTACACCCGTCTCACGAGGCTTCTACACCGGAAAAAGACTCGTCCTCTGCTGCACTAAAGGAAACACCTGAGCACGAGAAACAAGGCCTTATTCAGCAGGCCTGTCTTATGCTTGGCCTATCTCAGGAGATGGCACGGTTCATGTGAGTCTTTCTCCAACAAGGCTTCAAAGTTTTGTGAGTGCTGAAGGCTCTAACAAAAACATCTTCTAGGGTCCACGTTTATTTCAATAACATGGTTGCCATCAACCTTTTCCATCAACCAACCTTCACCGAAACCGTCAGCAACTTTACCAATCCTGTTCATATCTGTGCCCTTATTGCTGCGATGTGCGGGTTCAGTGCCAAATTCTACAATGCGGACCTTGATCAAGCCGTGGAAATGGCGTTTCTGCGCGCAGAGGCCGCTACACACTCTCCTGATCACTTCCTTACAATTGGTCTCAATTTTGTTAACGAGGCTCTGACTGAATGCGAGGAAGAAGCACCACCTATCCATATAGTACAGGCGCTTATCATCATAACACACTGTCAAGAAGGAGATTGCTGGCGCCATGGAATTCTTATCTCAGTATGATTAGGAATGAAGAGTCTCGCAGTTCAGCGCGGAGGAACAGCCTTTCTTAGAATAGGAGTGACTGTCACTGACTCAAGAAATTGTTATTTCGAGGCTGTCATTCTCGGCTGCCGTCTGGGTTATCTTTAAGCACGTCTGGTATATTTGTAAATGCAGATCATGACAGTAAACTAATCCCCGTGCCTGAAGCAAACTCAGCGTGCCTCGTACAGCCAACTGAGTCGACCCAGTTTTGTCCGAGAGGTGTTGCTCTGCTCACAAGGCAGACTGGCTTTACGTCTCGGGTTTCATAATCTAAGATGGCTCGCTCATATTTCGACCCAAGATCAAGGCTTCCTCCTATGCCTCCGAGTTACAGGGCTTTTCACGCTCTTCTACGGGCGATGCCCAGTCCAGACTGCATAGGTTTTCGTCCGGAATATTGATGGGCCAGGGCGCATCGTTCTGCAGTTGACCAGGCGTCACACGCCACCATTCGGCTGCCTCAGTTGCTCTTGCTACCGCTCAAACGCTGCCAATTCCGATTTACGCATTTTCCTAGTTGGGGCCATGGTCTAGTAGCCACAAAAGAAAAAGCAGTGCGTGAATATGTACCCGAAAGCCGGGGCTCCTCCCTAAACTGTTGTAAATATTAGACGGATATTGGTGCAACTCTTTCTTCAACTCGAGAGACAGGAGGGACTCGTGGAAAGCTGGAAGACGTGGCACATATCTTGACATTCTGGGCGATTGTAATTAAACCTAAGGAACAGGTTGGTATTTGATGTGCCTGTGAGAGATGAATAAGGTCCAATTTACGAAATGCCTTACTCTCCTTCGCCCAATTATTCCCATGCCGTTAGTTCTTGCAGACTTTGTTGTGCAGACTTCATAACGGTATCGATATGAGCCTGGCTTCGAGGTTTAAAGACTACCTTAAACGGCTTCGGTCATGAGCGATACCCTCCTTGAAGGCCTCGGGGTCGGGAGCAATCTTTTGACCAATAGCCGGGTCCACGACAAGCTCTATGTCGAAGGCCCAGAGGATCTTCGCGATTGCTCGCCATTGCGTACGCTCAGCTAAGTGCATTCCGGGGCAAATACGGCGGCCCGCACCATAGGCGTAGTGATGTACTCCACTATACATGTTAGTGCTAAACTCGAGTCTGATCGCACAAGGATTAGAACAAATCTCGGCTGTCATAATCCGCGCTGCCGGCATAGTGGCTGGCTAGACGGGGGTGGCTCAAGTAGCGGGCCGGGTCGAACGTGGTTGGGTCCCTGTAGTTCCACCGCTTGGGATCATCCAGTACTTTGTCGGCGATGCAGTTCCTGGGGCCAACACGAGCTCGTCTCTCAGAGTGGTATCCTCTTGCTTTCCCC
This sequence comes from Scedosporium boydii, assembly GCA_002221725.1. Classification (NCBI taxonomy): domain Eukaryota; kingdom Fungi; phylum Ascomycota; class Sordariomycetes; order Microascales; family Microascaceae; genus Scedosporium; species Scedosporium boydii. The sequence goes on from NJFT01000092.1 coordinate 14,566, forward strand.
CACGTCCTATCCATGGCTTCGTAGGAAAGACGGGCTCGCTTTCGGCAAGGACTCATGAAATCTGGCAGATACTTCAAAAAAGGGAAGTCGTCGACTGGAGGATTGGCACCTGGCTCAAGGGACTCGCTATACTTAACGGCGGGTTAGCTTGTAGAAGCAAGAGATGGAAAGTCTCAAGGACTCACAGCTTCCATGGCGTCGTAACACACTCCAGGCTTGTTAGTATACCAACCTCAACATCACTCAATGATAACTTACGCGACCAAAAAAAGAATCAAATGTGGCCCCACGCTGGCCCCAAACCATAGTGCAGGCGACTGAGCAGGTCGTACGCATGACATGGTGGTAGAAGTCCTTAGGACTTTCTACAAGATCGCGGAGCAGAATCGTAATCCTATGGAATTTAGCCCGGGGTCCTGGATGGTACCAGAAACCTGCTGGATCCGACTTACTCTGCGTCTTGAATAGACCCAACCTGTTCGTCCAAGGCGCGGGGCTACCATCTGTGAGCGGTGATCCTTGCACGGATAGTAGGCTCGGGATACGTACGGAGAGGTTGTGGGAAGATATCTTCCTCTGCTCGCGATACAACGGGGTGTTATTCATGAACGCAAAACTGTCGCCATGCGTGACAATATCCGCAACATGATTCGCGGGACGCTCGGAGTAAATGAGTCCCTTCTTGTCAACCAAGTCGTGAACGGCCTTCCGATCGAAAAGCACGACCATGGTGCTGGAACCGATTTTTAGTGAGAAGATGCCGCCATACCTCTCGCCCCATTCCAGAAATCTAGACCTGGAGATCAGTACTTGATACTTGATCGAGGAATCAGTTGACCGCGTTGTGAAGACGTACTTGGCATGCAGTCCCGTGCTTGGAATTTGGTGGATGTTTCCAATAATGGGTAAAGTCGGTGGGCCTGGCGGGAGGTTTTTAGCGCGCCGTCCCATGGTCATTAGCTTTCCAAAGACCTAAATCACCACTACTCCTGTGAGGGCAAGGAGCAGAGGCTCCTTGCCCCTTGGGGGTTTCAGTAAAGCCGACGGATTGAAGAGATCAAGTTTAAAGGACATAGTGTTCGACTCCTAAGGGACTTCTTGATCATTGACAGATGAACAAGACAAGAGATAGAATATTCCACACGATATATAAGATGGAGGAAAGCAATGCTTGGAAAAGTTGAGATGTTCGCTTTTGGTTAACACTCGGCATCGGACAGAGGACAACTACGGATTGATTTCGGTACCACACACTAGATGTCGAAGACAGCCACCGAGGGGTCTCCTCGACCCTGTATGGCGTCCATCCCCGGCATCCACCCTAAGTTCCCCCAGGCCATTGTTTCAGGTTAGTTGAACGCGGAGCTTGCCCTGTAACCAAGGAATGTGAATGAAGCGTCCGGGCCTACCAGGAACGGATAGCACTCTCATCCTCTCTTTGGCTGTTTACCGGCAGTCTTCTTACCCCGAATACCACAACCCGACCCGTATCCAGGGTGCCATAATTAGAGGGCTCTCGAACGTGGCTTTTTTTCTCCATATTGTTCCCAGATTAAGCCATGTGATAACCTAGCTGTCACCCCACACTGGGGAAGGGGGAAAACAGGTCTCCCAGTCCAGCTTTACTTAACACCCATCGCCCATTAGACTGTAAACCCGCCTCCCCACCGCAATATACAGGGCTGATTGTGCACGGCGACGCTAATTTTAGATTATTTTTTACTCCAGCAGTAGCATATGGAGTTCCTAATCGGCGTCGTGAGAGTCGCATAGCACCGCAAGGCGGCATCACGTAACTGTCGGATGGCCTTAAACGCCCAAACGGCTTAGAACTAATGCTCGAGACTAATTACAATTTAAGAAGTAGCACTAGGAGCACCAGTCCCGTGAACTCTTCTCCAGTTGTAGCAGCATCCTTGCTACTATCAGTAAGGATGACCTAGCTGTTGACCGCTAAAGCCGGGTCTGATACTGTGATGGGGAAAAAGGTGACTTGTGTGAAAAGGGCACAGTTCCCTCATGAACTGGGAAGACGGCAGCGGAAGAACTTTATTCCTTGCCAAGGGCCAGGGCATAGTTATTTCTTTTCTTTCCCTCTCATTAGACAGAAGGGGATAAGTTCTTCAAGATCATCATTATCAGTTTTTTCTTTAATTCAATTAACTTCTTTTCCCCAATTCTCATTAATCATCTTCCATAGTGACCTCAAGCTGCTTCTTTTCAGCTTATCTTGTGTCCCCAAATGCCCCATATTCGGCACTTGCATGATTCTTAACCTCTCCCTATTCAGAGGTCTCCTTTTCACCTGCTCCTCTGTTATTCCCATTGATTGACCACAACTGTTTCCTTTTTTCGTTCTTGTGATGAGCGCCTTTTAAGGCCAATCATATACGTGGGGCGCCATCTTCGGCTACGCAAATGCCGATTCGCATTATTCTCGCGCGGTTTTTCTATGCAGCTCCGAAGATCAGCCAAAGATGCCCGTTACGAGGGCGTGTTCTCCAGTGAAGTTACGAAATGGCTTCTAGCGGTTGGTAAGAGTGGTAGTCCTGGTGGGTAGTAGTAATCCCGACTTCCAATTTTTATTCTTCCATTTTCTTTTACAAGCATGGTCGAACCTAATGAAAAGCCGCAACGGTCCATGAACCCTCAGCCAAATGCCATGCCATTGAAGGCCGTAGGGTTATTGGGAGGGTTGAAGCATCTTTTGATAGACACAGAAGACTCATGCAGCTACGCCGCCGGGTAGGTGCTAGCTCAGCGTGTTACTGACTGATATTCAGCTGGCTATGGCTTTTTATACCAGTCGGGGGCAGACTCCGACTTGGCAAGCATTCGATGGATTTGCGAGATGTGATGCGTGTGCTGCTCGAAATCCTACCCAAAGAAGCGGTCTACAAGAGGCGGTCAGGTACGCGGATGGCCAGCCAGATGGCTGCACAGTCAACTATGACGTGATGAGCTGATTCGGGGCGATAGACAGGCGCCTTAGTGGGATTAGAATAGTGAAGGAAACCAGCTCGTCTAGCCAGTAAGAGGCTATGGCAACGCGCGGCTAGTAGGTTTTTCCTTCGAATATATCTTGCTACCTTTTGGTCTACTATCAAGTCTGGACCTACAGTTTCACGCAACCTCCCTTACCTCATAGGTCCCCTTCTCTGAATCGTCCCTGATATTTTTGGCCTTCAAAACATCAACCTTGGTATCCTTCTTGTGGTATATCATCCTCGAGACGTGGTCGGTAAGATACTGGTCGAAGTCACGGAGTGAGGCAGCAGCAATGATACAGACAGCACCAAGAGCGAGGGCGGAGTAGTATACGTAGGCAAAAGACTTCCCATACGCATCCGCGACACTGTTGTTGGTCACGCGGAGAATTTCGTCCGTCATTCCGGGTACGGCAGTGAGGGCCGCCTGGCTTCCTTTGGTGGCGGCCGATAGGAGCTGAGAGACGGAAAACTCGGGTAGGCCTGCTTCTAGAATTCTTGCAACTTTCCGGGCAATTTGTTGCTGTAGATGGCGATGAAAATGGGAGCGAAGATGCCGCTAAGAACTTGTCGAGATGCACAGACGATGGCTGGTGGAAAGCCAGGGGGTTAGCATGGCCTCAGTAGAGTCTAATAAGGGGCAAGAGAAGCTTACCGAAGGCAATGCCGAGATTGGTCTCGGACACGATATATTGCACCATCAACATGGTAAAGATCTCTCCCCAGCCCTGAGGGAACGAGCTTAGGAAGCAAAACGCGATGGCCGAGGCACGATCAGTGTACGTGATGGATGCCATGGCGCCGAGAAAAGCTGTCATGAAGACGGACCCAACAAGAAGCTGGAGGCGAAGGTGCTTTAGAATGTGGAACAGAGGGCCGATCATTATAATGCCCGCCCAGGAGCCAAAGCCGCAAACACTGGCCATCCAGGCCGTCTGCTCCCAGCTAGTAGCGGTACTTCCAAAAATGAATTGGACCTGAGACGGCCAGATGATGAAAAGACATTGCTGAATGCACCCCGTAAAGGCCGAAATAGCCACCACGCAAGAGAAGCCACGGACGTCGAGGAATAGCTTCATGGGAATGATGGGATACTTGATGTTGAAGAAGCATTCGTACAATACGAACGAGATCAAGGTAACACCTCCAGATATGAGCAGGCCGGGGACGCGGGGATATGACCAAGGGTATGGCCCTCCCCAGGACATGCCCAACATGAACAGTACAAGACCAGCGGTAAGAAGGAATGTTCCAATCCAGTCGATTTGGCGAATGTGCTTCCAAGGCGATAGTTGGTCTCCGTGAAGCTGGACATACGATGGGGGAAAGTACCAAATGAACCACATAGTAGTTCCGATAACTAGACCGGCACCACGTTAGCTACTTCATCAGCCGTGCAGGTGTTTTCTGCCCGCTTACCCATCAGAATGATGTAGATGTAGAATATCCACCTCCAGCTGGCGAGGGTAGCCAGCCGGATTCCGAGATAGGGACCGAAACCAGTGGCGATGATGTTGGGGACCACGACGCTGACGGTTCCGATATACTTGAGCTTGTTCGGCAACAGCTCGCCCGTGAGCAGGGGATACGACCCCGGGATACCCGCCGACAGGCCCAAAATCACGGCAGCGCCGACCAACTGGTTCGGTCCTTTGGCGGTAGCACCAATGATGCCACCCACGATACCGAATGCCTGTGCATACAAAGCGAGGCTTCGACGGCCGAATTTGTCGGAGTTGCGGCCGAAGAGGAGGATGGATACGGACTGGCAAATCACCCAGACGGTGGTGAACATGTAGATGTTGGCGCTGGGTCCAATGTCGAGGCCAATCTGAACGAGGGATCCCGCGACTGCTTGCATGACCCAGTAGGCAGCGGCAAGGTTAAAAGCGAGGCCCATGAAGGTGCCGATGACGCGAGGACTCGCATAGTATCCACCGGGAAGAGTGGACTTGTCAGCCGTGAGAGCCTTAGACCGGAGCTCGTCCGCCTGCTCATCCGAAGACATATCATCGACCGTGACGGGTGCGGTCTGGATCTCCGTGCTGTCAGGCATGTTGAGAGGTTTTCGTTCCTGCTGCAAAAGACAGTTATGAGGATGGAGCGGTCACTTGATATGATAAACGACACGGGCAAAGACTCTTTAATCCGGCAGTGGTTTGGAAATGATTTCCAATTGAGAGAGACTGGGCTTCGAGTTCAAGTGCCCCCTGGGAACAGGAAATGGGAACGCGTTGATATGTATAAAAACTTGGGTGGCTTTGATTCCTAGATCCGGGGAATTCTGAGGTGACGCTGCGCGTCCGCATGCAGGAAGACCCCCCTTTGGCAGCAAACGGCGGTAACTCGACGTTAGCTCGTACGAAAAAGGTGTTTTGCCCCAGCGGTGGAAAGAAGCGAGTACTGCGGTGTTCCTTTGGCAACCCGGTAATTTGGTAATGTGATAAGTTCCGCTGGACGCTCACCCTCGTCCATGGCCTCGGGCTCGGGGCCATTGACCCACAGGTAAAAGCCCGAAGCTCTGGCGAGAGGTAGCCCCGAGCTTTCACAATCCGAGACCGCGAGACCGCGATGATTGCCCGTGTTGTAGACGCCGCTGGCCGTACTAGCGCCTTATATTGGCGCTAGACCCACTAGCTTGTTGATTGAGCACCCTATTCAGGATTAGGTCTCCAACTGACCTTCACAGGAGTGGTCCTGGAGTGCGGGGTTAACCAGGACGCGACTTGATCCTTGAGCCTTGAACCTTGAGTCAACGCCATGGGAAATGAAAGCTTGGCCGGCACTGTACCTCCCCTTCGTGAGTTCCCTGCACCCGGGTGCTGATTAGAGTGTCGGAGGATCTTCTGCTGTAGGTCCAGTTGGAATGATCGATAGCCGAAGAACTGCATGTTGTCTACAGATATATTAGCTACTAGCAAGATCACGGCCATTTGTTTTGCCTGGTGTCAATCCACTCGAACGATCTCTAGTTGTCAGAAGAGCGCGAGTTCGGGCTGATTTTCTTTGGGTTTAGAATTCTCATCACGGTCGTCTGAATCCACCATTACGAAAGTTGCATACCCTCTCGCTCTCTTGCCGTTCTTGTTTTACACGTAGCACTAGAACAACCTTTCGCAGGAATATACCCCTTCTGCCCTTCCCGTCGATAACCAGAGGCCATCACTGCGCGTTTCGACATCTAGAATCTCTAACTGAAAACACCCTCGGTATCCTCGTTTTGAGCCCACATCTTCTTCAATTGCATCCTCGAGATCGTCCATCCATCCGGCGTCCTCCTAAAGTTGAACTTGTAATGGCCACCGAAAGCGTAATATTCATTGGGCTTCTTTCTGTCCTTCGTAGCCGCGAACCACAGGTAGCACCTGCACATTGCCTCATCCCCATCAACGTCGGCTTGCATGTTGGTCATCGAGTGCTGGAGGCCCTCGAATCGGTTCTCTGCGTTGCTAGAGATGTCGGAAATCTTCGCCGGACCGACAACCTCTCCCCAGTTTTCGAAGCCCAGGACGCCATCCTCGGTGGAGCATCTGCCGAAGGCTTCCCACTCGCGGTCATCGGCAGTGTTGCAGTAGCGGTTGAGGAGTTTTTTTATGGCATCTTTGTCTTCAAGGAGCTTGATGCGCTTCTCGAGTGCTTGGAGATCGGCCATTGCTGATTTGGATTTGAGAAGGAGCCGTTTAAGTTTGGGAAGCCGATTTAGATGTATCGAGGGCTCGGGAGGCAGTGAATTGTACAATTGTACCTCAATGCAACCGAAAATGAGAGAAAAAAAAAAAAGACGATTGTAGAGTAGGGAGAGAACGTTCCAAGAAACTGACAATTGCTTTCTCGTATGCAAGTCTAAGTTATCCGGAATTCCCGTTCTTATCTATACTCTTTACTTCAGCTTGTTCAACAACTCCGACGGTCCCCAGACTAATGGAGCAGATGCCAATGCCCGAGGATCTTCCCCGCATCATAGGCTCCTCCACCCTGCTAGAATCGGGCAACATCAAAGCGGCAGACGCACATACCCCGCGCTGTCGGCATGGCCCATCTTCGGGCGTCTTTGGCATTTTCGGCGCCGTACTCACTCCGTCCGGCACATCCACACGCACAACATTAGAATATCGGCCGGCCTACCTCTTCACCTCTGCAACCCCTGGAAGTCTTTGAAGCTGGAAATATTGACGAGCGTGGAAGAATGCCCCTCTACAGCCACGATTATGAGCAAAGAGGGCCGGTAATGTTCTTACGGAGAAGCATTCTAGCTTAGACCAAATCATTGGGCTGACCGCAGTTAAATGAGAGCATTTTCGAGCAAATCATTCGCGAAGCTGGGGCTATTATAGGGCGCGTAATTTAGAGATCATCGTTGGAGAGGTGAGGCTGACTCGATTTCAGGTTCATGACGGGAAATGGCGAGCGCAGGGTAGCTTGAGATTTTAGCCAAGGCCAATCTTTTTTTTTTTTTCTTCCCAGGAAATGCCGAGAAGCAATATTGGGCCTGGTCGAGTAAATTTGACGGGGAGAGAGCTTGATAACAGTTGAGTTGAAGAGGACGTTTGTAAAGGAGCGAAAGATGAGGGTATCCGGATTTACTAGCAGTAAAAATGAGGCCGCGGCGAAACTGACCACAAAAGCTATCGCACCAGCATGTATTTGGATACTGAATGTGACTAACATCTACGAATGACGTCTTTGTCGTCTAGGACCGTCTAGTCCTCCATGACAATGACTGCTCGGCCATTCAATTTCCCATGCCTCAGTCGATCATAGGCTTCTGGGATCTGATCGAAGCTGAACCGATCCACATCAATCTTCAATTTCCCATCCACTGCGAGCTTACAGACTTCTCGCAGATGAGCCCTCGTGCTAGCAAAGGAGAGAGAAAAGGTGGCGTTTATCGGCATGTAATTCCACCCCAGCCTTACCGAGCCTCCGTCCATCCCAACGACGGCAATGTGACCCTGAGGCCGAAGAACTTTAGTAGCGAGGAGGAGGGTCTGATCGATTCCAACAAAGTCAACGATGCCGTCAACCATCCTACCGCCCGTCAGCTCCTTGACTTTGGCCTACGCATTATCGCTGGAAAGAACGATGGCATCCGCACCCAAGTCCTGGGCAATCTTGAGCCTAGCCTCAGAGTTGTCAATGGCGATGACCGGGGCGGGTGACATGAGCTTCAAAAACTGCACCGCGTAGGAGCCTAGGCCCCCGATACCTATGACAGCCGCCGTCGTACCGGGCCGTAGCTTGTGAAGGAACTGCTGGCAGGCGGAGTAAGCGGTGATACCAGCATCTGCCAGAGGGGCAAATATGACCGGGTCGCTATTCCCAAGCGAGATCATGTGCGATCTCGGCGCCACGATAAATTCTGCGAGGCCCCCGTCAACCCCGCATCCTCGCGTCTCGCCAATATCACCAACGCGATATTGCTCGCAGTTTTGCTCGGCTCCCGTCGTACAATACTCGCAAAACCCGCAGAGACGAAGATGATGTAGGATAACCGTTTCGCCCTTTTTCAAATCCGTGATCAACGGGCCCAGCTCCTCAACGTATCCAGCCGTTTCGTGTCCCAAGATGTAGTCGGGTTTCATAACTGAGGCGTAGGGAGGTTCGCCGGGTTTGGAGTCCATCATGTCCAGGTCGGAACGGCAGAGACCGCAAGCCTTGACGCGGATGAGAACGTCCATGGGGCCAGGGGTGGGCTTTGGTACCTCGACGAACTGGCCGGGCTCACCCCACGCGACTAACTTGTAAGCCTTCATAGTAGCCATAGTTCTAGATCAAAGAGGAAGGAGGTAGGCGCCGTAGTCTAGTGGTACAGACGGTAGGAAATCTGGCAAGAGAAAGATATCTGGACGAAGAGTTCAGACGGAGTCTAAGCGATGAGGTTGCTTTGCAGTATCTAGAATATCGGCAGAAGGTTGAGCATTACTCTCCTGTCCGGGGTCTATTGGAGATGATCGGAATCTTATGAATGTAAGGAAGGTGGAGGTAAATTCCAGTTTCCTTGCTTGCTTGGACGCTTCATTGCCCTGCGAGCTCCACGGGCTAGCGCACTTGGAAAAAAGGCGGGTACCAGTTGCCATCCTGGCGGGTGGAGAATCTCCGCCGAACTGGTTTGGCCGACGTTGCGGTCACCGCCGTACCGAAGATGATACATCAGGGAGCGACTGTAAGCACACAAGTGTAAATTCGGACGCGCCGAAGCTTTTCAGAGGAAACCCAGATGTCACGGCCATTTCAATATGGGCGGTTTTCGCGTCGCCTCCAGGCCCCGGTCTTGGCTAATAAAAACCCGATGATAGCGCGAAGTAACGAGCCCGGAATATCCTTTAGCAAAACCGACAGTCCTGCGGCTGGAATATTACCTTTACCGATCTAGTGCTATCGTACTTGTGGTATATCCCCATCTTCCAATCGGACCAGGGGCGATGAGCCCGGGAGTGGCCAGTTTCTACGAGAAGAGAACCTAACTGCTCAACTCAACTTGCTCTTCCTACACTGCATGGGCGGGTCAGACTTTCCAATAGGTTCCCGCATTCATCAGGGCGAATTCATGCTCGAGATCTCAAACTACGCGAACTTCAACCCCATCGGTTTGGCCCCAGTATTATTGCATCGACCGAACTAGGCCCCATCCGGTGCATCACTCTTGTATATATTACTTGCCAACTCCCCATAGAGCACTTGATAATCCTTCCGAGCCTGGATTTCTAGATGTGGTTAGTGGGTGTGTAATGCCTCGTCCTCGCCCCGAATAGTAACAACCGAGAAAGCCGAGGAAGGGATTGAGGCTATGTAACCCTTAACTACTCGAGAGACACTGCACTCTTGCTCACCATACTTTCACCACCAAGGCGAGTTACTTGCTACGTGACCAGAGAGCTGCCAGAGTCTCGATCTACTCGCAAGCCCATGGGCTCGTACCTTCTTGTCTCTTTTTTGTCATCCACGACGATACATATGCACGGCCTAGCTGGAGATCAAATGGGCTAGAGAGGAGAATAAAAGTCACATGTCTATTCATTGCCAATATCGAGGGTGCCTCCCGACGCCGTCTAGAAATTCTTTTGTGGTCACTTCCTATTAAATCCTCGAGCGGCAGCACTGATCAGTCTGCTCCTCGTCGCTGTACAAAACACTCTTATTCTTTTCCTGTGTCGAAACGGCAACATCTAGACCCGGGTTGCCCAGGAAGAAGTTCACAGGCTTCAATCCAACCATCAACTTATCGTTAGGCATCACAGGCCAGTCCTCGATTCGCGGGTTGTGCGTCAGGCCAAAGGTGTGCCAGATGACGATGTCGCTATTCCTCACGCCAAGGGCGGTGCCTGAAGCCTCGCGCCTGCTGATCTTGGATGCTATCCCATCACCGCCGACTGAATGCATCGTGTATTTCCCTGAGGGGAAGTGATCACCGTCTTCGTAGCGGGTAACCCAGACGGCGTGCTTGCCGAACTCGGACCTCTTTGCGTGGAAAGAATCGGGATGGGCGAGAAGCATCTGGCTGTAGGCGGGCATGAGCTTGAAACCGACTGGTGTGCCCGTGATTGGATTGATCTTGTTTTCGTTGATAATCTTGAATACACGGTCCTTAGTATGGTCGAGGTCGAAACCACCCTCTTGCTCGATGATCTTCTGCTCTGTTATGTAGCCAACGCCGAATGGGTTGTGAACAGAGGGATCGCCGTATGGCATGGCCTTGGCTTCCTGGACAGCCAGTGAGTTGTTGTGTCCGTCTAGAGCAGGGTCGATACGCAGGCAGAAGAGGTGCTGGTGGTAAGGAGCCAGGACACCGGGCGCAACAATGGTGCCGTAGGGAGTCTTCTCCTTAAGGCCGATCTGCGTCGGTGCGGTAGAGAGGATGCCGGTTGCGCGCACCTCGTAATATATGGAAGCGTCTTGGCAGAAGTGGAAGGCAAAAATATACTCGTAATTGCTAACGGTGACGATAGTCTGTAGAACAAGAATCCGGGACCGGGTCACCACGGCGTTGCCGGTTCGGAAGTTGGTATGCTTCCACAAGATTCCGTCGTCTTGCTCGTGGCAACAGACAACGTTGGGCATCTGCATGGGCTGCCCATCACTCGTGTTGTGGTAAGCGTCAAAATACTTGATGGTGCCGAGACAATCGCAGCCGAGCTTCAGATTGTTGGCGTTGACACCTAAGCCATCGTTTCCCGCGTCGAAAGCGGCTTTACGTGGATAAGGAGCACGGGGATCGGCGTAGGGGACAAACATCTCGCCGAGAGACAAGCGGTAGAAGAGGCTGCGTCCGTCATAGCGGATATCGTGGAGTGTAAGGCCCTCGCGGTAGTTGAAGCCAACTCGAATGTGCCACTTCTCCCACGTGACCTCATTGCCGCGGATCGAGAAGGAGGGCCCCTCGGGCTGGACGACCTGGTAAGGCTTGGTGGTTGTCCTGGGACTGGGTCGTAGTTCGGGGTGGTATTCACTGGCGGCTTGTGAGTGGATCCTCCGCCTGTCAAAGGGACGAGGCTCGTTGTTGATGCGTTCATGGGGCGCGGTTGGTAGGCGGTAAACTTTGAGGACCTTCAGATGCTCCGATACTTCGGCGCAGATATCGAGGGGATAGGCATAGTAGTTTGCATCAGGGTTCTCTACGAGGCGAAGATAAAACCAACACTAGAGAGCGATATTGATTAGCGAATTTTATGTGAATTAGAACCGGGATCAGGATCATCATGGAACCATACCATACTAACACGCTGGTTCACGTCATTCATTCCATCGGTGGCATACGTCCAGGGCTCAACAACTACTGTAGCGCCTTCGGGGAGTTGGAGGCGGCGAATCTCCTCTTGAACACCAGCATCGCCCAAGCACGCCTCTCCGACCTTTTGCATGTAGGCGGCGTCGATGTGCGAATACTTGCCGGGGAGGTGCTGCTTAGCTTTGACCCGGTTCTCATCGAGGTCGACTAGCAACTCGAAGAGCTGATGCTTGCTGTCTTTATTCTCCAGGACAACTTCGACACGGGCGCATCGCGTGGGAAGTTTTCCGATGGGCTGGTTGCGATGCTCCTTCTCCAGAAAGGGGATCATTTCATCTTTAGGAGGCTCCTGCAGTGTGATGACGCGGAAGTTGACATCTCGGCCAGGGAAATGGGGCCGGACAATCTCGGCAGCCTGTACAGGGATCCTCAATGAGCAAATCTAGACTCCGGCGTGAGGAAGAAGGTATAATGGGCGGCTCACCCTAGATATCTCGTCGGGCTTGAGAGGATCGAAAGGGTGGATGTTGAGCGACATGGTCTCCAAAATACACCGGATGCTCTATCGAAATTTTGGCTTGAGTGGTTGATGCGGAATGATTTCTCGAAAGTGATGCTTTCAAACCAAAATATCTATGAATGACGATGGCAAGGATATGAAAGCGAAACGAAGATGCAACCACGGGGGTATATATAGTGCACACGACCCTACCGCCAAGAATGGTCCAGTCGTGGTTAGTAGAGAAAGACCAAAGGAAAAGATCGTCCGCTTTCAACCAAAATGCAGGCTTCGCTTACCCCTTCCTTTAGCGATTTAGTGACAAAACGAAGTAGCACTCGATGCCAACTTTGCAAATCACAGACCTCCAAAGGCTTAGTGAGAGGGGTTCTTTCTCCGCTGCCAAGAGAAACCCGCATAATCTCAACTAAACTATACCTTTCAAGGTGTGTTTGTTACAGAGCCGCGCCTCGAAGGATCCAGCCCAGTCGGAAAAAAAAAAAAAAAAAAAAAAAAAAAAAAAAATAGACACAACTGGCTGCAACGACTCACCATCTGAAAGGTCAATAATTGCTCAAATTATCTAGGTAAAGCACAAACCATCGGCAGATCACGGTTTGAGACGAGCCGGTGGGATAAGTTAACCACCACAGCGATGGGTATTTAAGCTGGTCGATAGTGTTCCACATACCAGCCCAACCTCTCTAGAGTCTAAACGCAGACCCTCTTAGCTTTTCAATAAAAATTTCGTATCATGGTTGGGAGTTTCAGCTACATCAAGTCTTGCAGCTTGTAAGTTTGTTGGCTTCAGCCTACCCAGTACTTGCAGGAAAGCAGGATTCCACACTTTTGTTATTGCTCAGCTCTCGGTTTCGCAGTGGTTGCTTGTCAAGCTGCGCCCAGTCTCTTGAACTCAAACCCCCTCTGCCCGGCGCCTTTATATTTCGGTCCCTTGAGGCTCATCCGATGATCCTATCATTGCAAGAGGATCTCGGCACCCGGTCGCCCGGGGTATGCGGCAGCATCTACATTCCTAGCATTAGTTCCATTCACCCAGTTTGTGATCTTCCTGATCAAAGACGAGTTGCTCGCCGAGAATGAACGTGCGATAGCGATGCAGAAATTCCGAGACGAAAATAACAGCAAAAGTTTTAGCTTGGAGACCACGAAGGATTGGGTCATGGCCGTGTGCTTGTGCGTGTGTTACATACATGCGGGTTTCCATTGTCAACCCCCATGCTTATTGCTCCAGCCTGAGAATGAGCCGGAAGCTTCGAACTAAATCACTCAGGTAAGCGAGGGAACCCAGGCGTGATGACCATGTTACTCAACTGTGAGCCGGGAACTGTGAACTAATGGCTAATTGCCATCAAAATTATCACATGCTTCGAGCTTGAAGAACTGGAAGAAATGCGGTGCTTCTAATTCAGTTACACCGTGGGCTTTCGAGCCAAGACCATCTGCCATTTCTTCATGCAATTCTCCGTTACATATTACAAGTATATAATTAATAGACAAAAGATCCGAGCTCATCGCAACCTTGCCTCCCGATATCGGTATTCGAAAAGGTAGCTACGGCAGACTTACCGTTGTGAGAAAGGCCGCTTGATTGGCACTGCAACCGAAGATCTTCACGAACACCACCGCCTCTTGACTAACCTGAATGTGAAGCGCTCTCTCTGCACCTACCCGCCCATTCCGATGCGATCAACACGATCGTAGTAGGCAAACCCACGTGGAGGTTGGCTCACCGCACCTCGGTAGCCAAAACCGGAAGATTACGCCGAAATCTGTACACGTTAAGCATCCCCAGCCAATAACAGATGTGACCTTATGTTTATTCTACGCCAGATGAAACTGGGTTCCTTGGACGTCCATCCTGCGATTTCCAAGGAAATAAAAGGCGGTGTCAATCCGAACGGTCGTTTCTCCATCGAGCACTGCGAATCCTAAACCCACAGCATCAAGATTCAGTCCGTTTTCAATTGCCCAAGATGCGATTCTCTACCTTTATGCTCCCAGCCATCGGGCTTTTAACTCGAATGAGTTTCGGGGCTCGCATTCTCCAGTCTAACGACGATGGCTGGGCCGAACTCTACGTTCGATCGTTCAACGACGCTCTCAATGCCGCCGGCCATGACGTTGTCCTCTCCTGCCCTGCCGAGAATAAATCTGGCTCTAGTGAGTTGGGGTTGGCTGTCCCGGATGAAAAAAGTGTCTCTAACTTGGCATTTAGGCTCCCTTGACGCAGATCCTCCTCCAAGAACACAGGCCTGCCAATACAACTCCTGTCCCGCAGGAAGCGGAGCGATTGGTACCAATGCTACCAACCCTCGCCTGAACTGGGTCAACAGCTACCCTGTTACTGCGATGCGCTTTGGCATCTCGACGATCTCAACCCAATTCTGGAACGGCCAGCTACCTGACATCGCTGTTTCTGGTCCTAACGTCGGTTCGAATCTTTGGCTATCAGTGCCTTTCTCGGGCACCGTTGGCGCTGCCGTATATGCTGCTCACGAGGCTGGTGTTCCATCTATTGCCTTCTCCGGTGCATCAGATGGCACTCTCGCCTGGAATACATCGCCGCCTCCAGCGCGGAGTCTTGTTTATGGCGAGCTAGCCCGTCGATTGACAGATGCCGTGCTAGCTAGTGGAAAGCCATATCTGCCTTCGGAAGTGTGGCTGAACGTAAACTTTCCCGAGGTGGGGGGAGAGTGCACCAAGGCGGATGATTTCAAATGGGTGCTAAGCAGAATCAACATTGGATTGTTTTCTGCCCCCGATGTCAACCACTGCGGCGGAACTCGCCTGCCAACCGAGACAAGCGTGGTGAACCACGATGGATGCTTTATCTCGGTGAGCGTCGGTGACGCAACCGACAAGACAACGGCGCCGGAGGAGAAGCAGGCCATCGTCTTGCAGAAGCTGGGAAGCCTGTTAACTTGCTTGCCTTAGGCAGTCTGTGTTGCAAGATGCGGGTTCGAAACATAATACAAGACACTGCATCAATGGACTCAGCGTGAGATCGGAGATGGGTATTAACCTTATATTACTTATCCTTAAGATAGGCTCTAATTTTAAAATCTGATATACGAGACCTTGGCTATCGTTTTACCGGAAATTAAACCCGATCTCGTATTTCTGTCGGAGCTGCGCAACATGACCCAGGTTGGAAGTGTGTATATCCCAGCCCTCCTGAAGGTGTGCATGAATTGGGATCAGCACGACATCGAAATCGTTCAATGGTTTAGAAATGGTCATAATGGCCTCGTAGGACGTCGGGCGCTTAATGATCAGTATGAATCCGCTTCGCACAGCATCACAGTCAAAGAGAGAGACCTGAAGTAATAAGAGAGTGTAATATTAAACAGAATAATAAAGGAATGCTTCTTGTGAAACAGCTCTCGAGATCAAGGGAAATGATCACCCTCAGTCGAATGCGTCCCCCGTCTCACTTCATCCAAAAATAAGTAATTAGCTAAGTCCTTCTTCTTCTATTATCGCAGGAACCCTCTACCCTTATATGTATGTAAGTGAGGTGTCTGCGGCACTTTCTGTTTTTTTTCGCCGAGATACTGCACCATGCACCAACACAGAACGCACATGCCGAGAGACATGGTGCTGAAGCAGACGCCAAGGGCAATAGTGTAGAACTGATAGCCTCTAAGTACGGTATCGTGGCCCACCCACTTGAGCCATCGTCCCGAATTCTTGGTGGCTACATAATGCTACTTACAGTTAAGTGAGGCTTGCCAAAACCCTTGGAACATCTTTTCTTGCCATTTGATCTAGCTGTAAGTAGACCGAACGCGATACTTGGTCTTTGGTACTTGTATCCGTAGGGGAGAATTGTGGATGGCTTTCCCGCTCTGTCGTGGTCGTGGTCGTTGCCATGGCTTTGGTTGGATCCGATGGAGGGTGGAAGCACATGAATAAGGATTGTGCGGAAGGTTTTAACCCCGCGCCGCCAACTGGCATGGCATCTCTCAGCATTTCTTCCCACGATAAAGACATATCTACTGGAACAACCGGATAGCCCAGGGTTTGAAAACATTGCCAATCCAGTCCGCTAGATCCCTTAGAGCTGCCAGGATTTGATACATTCCCCTGAGACAGCGAGTATCTCCGAAGCGTATGTCCGTGGAATATCTCATGATCTCCCCCTCCATCCAGGCCCATGACATGTACCATTCATTTCGAACGATTCGAATCATTGGCAGAGCTGGGATTGTCGTCTCTGGGGCGATGTGACGGATCCGCGAAACCCAAGCCCGGGTCCAAACGAGGAGTTGGGGTGTCCCTGTAGCATTCTGGGCTAGGGCCTTTGTCTTAATCGCCACAGTAATTAATCGATCATATAAAGGACCATACGCAGTTTGATTGACGGGTATGTCGTCGTTGTTGCTTATAAATTTCTTAATAGCGACCTCTGGCTCCAAAGCCAGACAGAGGTCTATTTGAGTAGGACGGTTGGATATGAGATTGTGTGGGACGTATTCTTCGATGATGGTAGCGCCCACTCTAAGTCCGAACTAGTTAGCTTTTTTGCGGCGATGTTGTGAAGGATAATATTTTGCTAATCCAGGAAACCTACATATCCCAAACTTTCACATTTGCATCGCAAGGGTAAGATCGAAACGCAAGTCGGAGCAGGGGATAGTTGACGGCAGAGTTCCAATGGGACTCAAGCACGTCGTTGATGTCACATCGACGAGCTTCATCTAAGATGTCGCTCAAGGTTTGAAATTCGACAATGGCGGCCTCCGGTTCAAGGTGGTAGTTGGAGAGATGGAGATGCTTGGCGATAGGGAGGGGCATGCGATCCTAGGAGAAGAGACCAAAGAATTAGCGAGGAAGCCATGTCCCAGGGCCAATTTACACAAGATAAGCATAGGGCAGTAATGAAACCGATAATACCTGAATGGCTTCAGGAATATATGGGCTTCCCCCATACGAAACGTCATCAATGAACGAGTGGAGGTTATGCGCATCGGCTGGAAGGTCGACCAGCTCAGAGGTATCCCGGATAATTCCAGCGGATTCCAGCAAGAATCTCATGCTTCGTATTGACCAAGTAGTTGTTAGTCTACTACTCGAAGGTTCAGACGGCTCCTGGTCGAGGTCGTCATCGTCGTCGGTGCCGCTATGTAGATGCGTAGAACGTCGGGGCAGGCCATCACCACCCTTCCCCTTCCCTGGAAGCATCTTCTGGGGGCTTCCTGTTGCGTCCGCAGTATTGGCCAACCAGAGCTCGATACCGTTCGCGGGCATGATTGGTTTGAAGTGTTTACACTGGAGGAATATCTTTTGTATGGCCTCTATGGGGATGCCCTCACTGTACGTAGGGACTGCTGAGTTTGAAGAGACACGTGATGGGCTTCGAGAGAAGTCTTCGAAAGGGTGAGAGTGTACACCTTCCGCCCGTGGAGTTTATCTTTTAGTAGGAGACATTAGACCAAATAATCTAGAAAGGTGTCAATCCCATACAACCAATGTTGAATCGCTAACAGCCAACACAGATTGTGGTTAAGCTGCACTGACAACAGCAGATATCCAGCCAGCATTGCTTTTCTCGTAGTCCCCTCCGAATCGCTGCGGTGCCGTAATTGTGTATTACGGAGCCTCCTCTATCGGGAATCGCAGAGAGGAAGCGGGGCAGGGATACCTACCAACGGAATTGCAGAAGACATAATCCGATCCTGGCGATTGTGGTCCAGGCACCAAATTCTGAAATGACAGAAACGCCGTCTCGTCCGATTGCAATGTGTTAGCAATAGTGCCCACAAAATAATATCAGCCCAGAAATTTTAGAGCTTCTAGAAGGAGTTGGCAACCTCCAGGAGACGGGCTGGTCGAGGAACCGAGGCGTAATTTCGCGGAAACTATTAACGAGAAAGGTGTGGTAGACTGTGGGATTTACAGGGACATGCTGTCCATTTAAAGTCTATCGACCCATAGCAACTCCACCCTGATGCGCCGGCTCCTTTGAAAGAGCGGGTGCTCGCTTGTGGGGTTCGTCTGGTGCCGCTGTTCCCCATATTTTTTTCTCAATACCTCCCTAGATCGGTCAGCCGAAATACGGTAAAACTGGACAATTATGGGAATAAGTGTATTTTATGTAGTATCAGAGGTTTCACAGATTTAGAATGTAGTCCTTCTAGCTACGGACTAGCCGTAGATGTGGGATAACGCCCTGGGTATCTCTAATTCTTTCAACATATTAACGTCGGCATGACTGAAACTAGAATTCCATGGGCCTTCGTCATAGATATATGAGGAAAAGGGGCCTCATAGTCAGACTGTCTGCCCGGGATAGAAGCAATATATGAGAAAGGCCGAGGAAATATCTCCTACGGGCCAGCGGCTTTGAGTATAAATGGGATTATGCCCGGACGCGGCCGTCGCCGTATCTCCATGTAGGCGCCATGGCAAAACCCTACTGCACTCTTCGTTATTCCTCCAAAGGATGTTGAAAGCATCAGCCCATCATGTCTCGGCAGCCTCAAAATGGCCACAGGACTAGAGCAGGATGGTTCCATACCCGACTGTACGGAAGGGGGATGAACCCTCTTACCCTGATCGACGATCTCAACATTATTCATTTCTAATCCGCTGATATCCTTTCCCACCGGACCGACTCGGAGACCATAGTCCACCGGTCCGGCGGATGGGCTGACCGCCCGCAACTCTGATTGGAATGTCAATTAGGAACGCTTCTACCGACAGGAGCTTTCCACCCGGACCATTAACAAAGTCCGCCTGCCGGGGGTGTGTAATTCATCGAAAGGCGTTGGGTTTATTATTAATCGACTTGAACCTCGGCTGGCTTGCCACGGTTCACCGCTTCTGCCCCGCGATTAGTGATCTTGCCGAACTGGAATGAGGCGCGTGCGCATGATACCATTTCTTACCTATGAGTGCGCAAACAGCATTACCGCACTGGTATGCACTTATTATATATTCTCTGTGCTTCCCCGGAGTAGAGAGGTTTTGATATGAAGTAGTAAATCCAAAGCCAAAGAGAACAACCAACTTACAGAATAATTGGTTTCTTACCCAAAAATTATGAAGCCACTAAACAAGGACAAGACGGGACGTGCAACCACCGAACCAGAACGGAGGGCAACCATAGAGTCAGACAGGCAGGTCCTCCTAGATCAACCTGATCAGGAACGACCGAAAAATACAGGGAAGGGTGAAAAACGGAAGAAGCCAGGGCTGGTGGAGATCTGGGTGCTTTCGTCCCCATTCGCTCCCCTTTAGGTGCGTCCTGCGACAGTCCAGTGTGTCTAAGTGACCTCTCAATGTGCTAACAGACCCGAAGGAAACACAAGAATAATGCATGAACGGGCTGGCAGAAACCTTGCTTTAAACAGGGCAAGAGGAGGGACCACGTCCTCTAGAGTGGACTATGGGCCGTGTCTTGAATGTATATTAATCCCTCTGGGTTATATGCGCGCGTACGAGGCTCAAGCTAGTGTTAGAAAGCGCTTCGCCGGGCGAGCGCGAGTTGTTGTGCCTATGTTCTGTCTGTTAGTGCTTGTTATAAAGCCACACGGTTGTATATCCATTCGGTATGATGTCGTGGCCATCTACACAAGACTCTGCATGTATTTTCTACGATCAGTCACGTCTACTCGTTGGACAGTTTGATCTCCCGTTCCAAGTATGATATGGTCGGAAAGTTCGTGGCAGACCTGACCGCTCCTCCTCCTAGCAAACCAGCTACAACTCTTCAGAATACACTCTCAGTGGCGAACAGGCCACGCAGAGATTATGTATGCGTGCTTGCATGTGTTCCTGCTGCCCAGGACAAGCGGGATTTATTCCTCGGCCTAGTCACGCAGAAAAAGACAGACTACCGGCATCAAGAAGAATCACTCCTGGCGCCCTCAAACGGTCCTCACTTGCGTTTTATTAGATCTACAATCCATATAAAAGACTTCTGGGTTCGAGAGGGGGCGTCATAAGGTCGAAGGAAGTACCGGAGCCTTGAGCCGTGAGCCGCATCGAGGCCTTGGCTCCTCTAACAAAGTGCGGGGTAGATTCCAGCTGAAAATCGGAAAGCTCATTGTGAGGTCGAGCTGTAAGGCAACCGCCATGCCAACTTAACTCTTGCCTCGGCGCAACAGTGATCTTGATGCGAGCCGGTATAAAAAAAAATGGTTTCGTGGCTGGTAAAATCATGTGTCCTACTCTCATTTCTGGGCGCTGGGGGTTTGGGCTGGGCCGCACTGTATTTCATTCACGGAGAGGAGAGGAGTGGAATATATAATTTAGTTAAC
This sequence comes from Scedosporium boydii, assembly GCA_002221725.1. Classification (NCBI taxonomy): domain Eukaryota; kingdom Fungi; phylum Ascomycota; class Sordariomycetes; order Microascales; family Microascaceae; genus Scedosporium; species Scedosporium boydii. Next base: position 35,062 of record NJFT01000092.1, read on the forward strand.
ACCGTCTTATACAATCTTGCATCCCTAATATGCAGGGCGACTTGCACGTGGTAAATTTGAGTGGAAATGGCCCGGTCGACATATGCGATACGTGATTCCGCAGCTGACCAATTGTCCCGGCCAAAATGCGGATTCGAGGTCGCTGGTCATACTAAGACGACCCGAAGATACACCTTGATGCCTGGTGCCCTGCGAACAATCTACCCGCACGTACTGAGACATAGCCTGGCAAAAAACATGATGCCTTGGAGTCTAGACAAGAATCGCAATGCACCGAGACGCATACATGTGGATAGGTGCCCAACCGACATGCGGGTCATGGAACCCACTATACCGTCCTCAAATTAAAGGAAGCATTGTCGTGGAACTAAGCTACTGGCCGGGTATGGTCGCCTTGGGATAAGCTGTTGGCGTCGGCCGAAGTGGATAAACGTTTTCCGCAAACCAGGCATGCTAATTGGTGCCCGGAAGCAGATCATCCCCAGTATGCGTCTCTACTTCATACTGCATCTGCGAGATACCAGGCATGGTCAGCCCCACAATCCTGATCTCACAATCTTATGCACGTCAAATGCAACATTCTCAACCCCATGGGACTTCAGGAAAGATTGGGGTTTTCCTGTAATCAACCAATGGATAGTGTTCGGCAGATAAGAGTGGTTAGTACTAGACAGCAGGGCTCGGCACACGCAATTCCAAGGCGGCATTCTAACCTTGCTATCCCCTTTTTTTGGTTTAAGGAGGATGGGCCTTCTGAGCGAATGAATCAATGAAGCAACTATTATTGTCGACGTGGCATGCAGCATAAGTCTGGCGGGGCAAGCGCCGCGGATGGAGTGGTAATTTTTGGGGAGGGTGTGCTCAGGCGGGTTCAGCTTGAAGTGGCTGCATATGTGAAAGTGGGTTCGGCTTTATGGAACTCAACAGCCTTACCCTCTAGAATGGAATGGAGGAGGGTGGGGTTGGGTAGGGGTACCGACATGATGAGGCGAAGAAAGGCGATGCCTCCGTTATGAATTGATGCCTAATAGATATATGAAAATCCCTCGCACAAGGATCGAGCTCTAGTTACCGACCCTGACTGAGTGTGAATCAAGTATCTGTGTATATATAGAGATAATATATCCTCAACTGCGTGTTCGTTGATGTGAGTCGTCTAGTCTGTCCGCAACCTCCATCCGATTCTCCAAAATAATAAAAAATACAAAAGAATTCCCCGAATATCGCTGAACGCTATAGTGGTGGAGGATCTTGATATTTGAGATGGGATCCAAGTATGCTAGGCAGTTCATCACCAGTCTTCGGCAGCACACTTATACTGTCGAGTACGGCCTCGAGAACTTTGATGACGTCCCTTACGACATTTACGTTGATGAGAAGCTTGGGCTGAGACTTTATCATGCCGGAGTGAGAGAGAGTCATGCTGATTGCACCTGGCTGTTACCAAGCCACACGTATGCTAACCATACCACGTCTACTTAGATAAACCCCCACGATGAAGATCACTACCGCCACCAGATCTACCTTGTGGTTGAGAAAACAGGCAAGGCTAGTAAACTGCGCAGCCCAGGAACGATCATCGCCAACGTACTCACTACGCAGTACGCCTCGGAGAAGGCACTCTGCGACGCACTGCTCAAGTCGGTCGACCGCAAGGGGAAGCGCGTGTTGGTGAGCAAGCCTATACACGCGGACCACAAGTGCGGCGAATGCGGGCATGAAATGAGAGAGGAAGAACGCTACGAGTCTCATTTTTTTAGCCCAGATGAGTGGTGGGTTACACGATGTTGTCAGTGGAATGAATATTTTGAGCAATACGAATGCGTAAGCAGGACTCTACTTTACAATTCCGTGTTCGAACCGTGGAATCTAACCCGGTCAAAAATAATGACAGTGCAAATGTGGAAAAGGCGATGTTGCACGCCTTACATCAATCGACACCAACGCCGTCGCATCCATGCCGGAAACGGGCTTGCCGATCTACCCCTCGACGCCCGCAGAGCCTGATGTTGCAGAGGCTGAGATTGATCCGTCGAATCCGTCGAACACTTCCCCTTGGGGTTTGCAGGGGTGTCAGCAGAACTTCATCGGTCCCTCGAGCCATTACCATTTCCACATGGCACAAGGGGTTGAGATGCCTACGAAAAAGGGGGAGCTGGAGTGGCCTCAGCCGGTCGACAACCATTGGGATTTCGGCGTCTTCGAGAAAGCATTGGAGGAGGCTCCTGCGCTGGAGGCGAATCCGCCGTATAAGGCCTTGACCGGGAAGGTTATTGAGTTAGACGAGGAGGTAGCAGAGAAGGTCTGCTGACGATTGTTTATGCGGTCGTCCTCATTGAGTCATTTCTGTTCCTTTGCATCCACGTGTCTCGACACAGACTCTCAAATACAAAAACACTACAGAGAGAGAGAGATGGCCATTTAGCTAGGTGGTTTATACGGGGGGTTTCGTCTTTAGGATAGTATCTTTATCTTTGCTAAAGTGAAGTGGTAGAGTGCCAAGGCAAGCAGTCGTCCATGAATGCCCACCTGTGTCTCTGAGCGTGAGGATCGATCAGCAATAAAGCGGCCCCTAGGCCTATAAGCCTCGCGTGAAGTGCAGGACAGTCTATCCCATTGAAGAAATGAACCGTTAGGAGCGATGGAAATCCTGTGTCCTGGCGGCCGAGGAAGGAACTCGACTCCCGTGCACCTTCCCCGTATCATCTTGACCTCACGGGCTGCTGACTTAACTTTATATACCCCCCCAAGACCAAATCTTCCAGCCGAGCGAGCATGGCAGTGTATTACCCGTGGCAGTGGCCTCCGCGGGTCGCTCAATGGTTAGAAACCAACCCACTTCCGGGGGGAGTTTCGTAACTCTCGACGGTTCGATCCCGATAAGGACCTTAGAGGTGATCTTTTTGCCATTTTTTTTTTCTCATGTTGTTCATTCTCTGCCCACGAAATCCACACGTATTTCTGCACCTCCATTTTATGTTGTCTATTTCCTCTCGTTTCTTCTCGTGCACATATTTTCCATGTCCTGTTAGCTCTCTTTGTTCCCCGAGTTCTGCGTTGGCTTGGCTCAAGGTAAGAAGACCCAGGCGAGACCTTCGATATATGCAGCCATTGAGTGGCGACAATTATTACTCGAATGCGCCGCAGCTCCAGGGGGTATTTTTCTTTGTTATGAGGCACAGTAATATTCACGGGACGGGCTGCAATATTCCGCTGGTCGGACTTAACAGTCACCTTTGGAGCTGGTCTAATGCGCGCCGTCCGCCAAGATGATGAGAGCTAAGAGCTCGTCGCCTCTCCCCGCCCATATTATCGCGACCACTGCCGAAATTACAATTTTTGTCGAAGATTTACCCCACACAATAAAACCTTGGGCTACGGCAGGGAGAAGAACATAACGACGGAAGACATGGAATGGGTTGGGGTGAGCTCTCCACGGGCCAAGATTCGCACATTCGTGGGGCGGCGGGCGGCCATTTTCTCCAATTTTTATTTAATTAAGAAGCACTCTGGAAGGAGTATACGAAATGGAAGCTTCTCTTCCGGAAGTGCAAAAAAGTACATCATTTTGGTGGTTTATTCCATTGGCGAGGGCTAATGTCAACGGGCGTGATAATACGCGGGTCATTCAGCCGCCAAACATCTTCCAGCTCGACCAACCAGTCCCGCCAATTCATTTGGGGGAGGGGATCTCCCAATTTACTCTCCACGTCCTCTTCCAAGAAATTCACTTAAATACACTGATGGCTCCAATCCCCATGTGCCCCGTAGCTAGGGAAGGAGAATCCACCCGCTTCCGCTTCTTCCTCCCTCCTTTTGCTTTCGGTCCTTCCCCAGCTGCAACAAAATGCGGAGTATCCAGCACGGACTCCTTCTTCTGTGCGTCGCCTTCCCAGGTGTACTAGGTGCGGTGATTGAGAGCAGAACCGAGAACACTGTGTCAACTCCTGTGCGTCGGAGAGCTAGAGCTCCCCGCGTCCCCATCGACTTCGCTTCGATCGTTGCATCTCGCGGCGGTAAGATCGGATCGACCAAGAGCGTGTTCGTTATCCTCCAGGACGACGAACATGGCATACCTCTTCAGGTGATAGACGACCCAGACGAGGAGGAGCCTCCTGTGGAAGAGGAACCTGTCGAAGACCCTGTCGAGGAGGAACCAGTAGAGGAAGAGCCTGTTGAAGAGGTCCCAATCGAAGAAGGAGAGCCCAAAGAGGGGCCAGTTGAGGAAGCTCCTGTTGAGGAACCCGTTAAGGAAGAGCCTCCGTCGGAAGAACCACCTGTTGAGAAAGAGCCCCCTGCCGAGGAGGAACCCGTTGAGGAGGGGCCTGTTGAGGAGGAGCCTGTTGAGGAGGAGCCTGTTGAGGAGGAGCCTGTTGAGGAGGAGCCTGTTGAGGAGGAGCCTGTTGAGGAGGAACCTGAGGAACCCGTGAAAGAAGAACCAGTTGAAGAGGAACCCCCCGCTGAAGAAGAGCCAGTGAAAGAAGAGCCTCCTGCAAAAGAGGAACCTGAAGAGCCACCGGTCGAGGAGGAGCCACCCGCCGAGGGTGGTCACGATCACGGCGGCGAAGCTCCAGCTGAGCCTCCCGTTGAAGAGCCCCCGGTCGAGGAAGGACCACCCGCCGAGAAAAAGCCCACGGGACCCCCGCTTCCTACTGTCAAGTTCATCACTTGGGAAGGGAGTGGTTGCCCAGAAGGCCCCGAGGTAGATGGCCTAGAGCCTGTAATTTTCGATATGCCCAGCGACGTCCGTGAGATCGACATCTACTTCAATTTCATCATCGCCACTCTTGGCCTCGAGCAACCCGAGGAATCCGAGTGCCACATCAGCATTGAGGTCGAAAATATTCCTCCGGGGTGGCGCCAGCAAGTTTTTAATGTGCGCGCGGAAGGAGAAATCTACCTGGAGACTGATACCATGGCCGTGTTTAACAGCAGTATCTGGTGGAGCGGTGAGGGAAATCCTGTTGTAAGTGTCTGCCCCCTTCCGTTGTTTTCTCTTTTGTTGATTTTTTTTTAATTATTATTATTATTATTATATCCATCCTCCCCCTTATTTCAAGTCTCCCGGGGTAGTTGGATCACTAACCGCGTTTATCCCTCCAACAGTTCGAACAGGGCAAATACTGGCCCAACAATGAGCCCGATAGGCAGGTCAGCACGCATTACATGACCGACCCTCTCCTCCTCTCCCAGCTGGAGCCCGAGGAGCAAGCAAAATACTTCTCAGCTTGCTCAGCCAATGACGAACCCACCTCCGGAACTCTGAACTTGAAGGCTGGAGTGAGCGTGCGTACCGATCTTGACGTGCAACCCCTGGCGCAAGTCACCATTGGGGTTCTTATAATTGAGAGCCGCCTTGTACCATGCGAGTAAAGGAAAATGGGAGGTGAGAGGAGCACGACGAGGTCACCTAGAGTCCTCAAATGTATCTAAGAAATTTCTTTTCATGAATACATTTTTCCCGCCCTGAAGAAGTCGTCATGCTGGCCCTTATCCCTTTCTCTGCTCTAGCTACTTGGTAGAACGCGGTCGCTATTACATCAACTGGGCACTAGTTATGAATCGAGAACAGTCGACCTTTGTCTCCGACTTCCTAACTTGCTTCTGATACAGCTGTGTGCCACATGTTTTAAACCTTGGCGAGTGAATGGGCAGTCATGTCCTGACCCAGGGTGGATCATTCCTGCAGTTTGATGAAGATAGAAACAACGGTTCAGGAAGGCCTCAATAGACGCAAAGCTGGTTCTATCCACGTCGATGAATTCAGCCATCAGGTCACAGATTTGGCCAAAATTTATCCTATTTTTTTCGTATATTTTAGAATCGCCCATTGCCAAGCCTTCCACGGTGCTGTGCCCAGCTGGCCGGCTCCCTCCACTCTAGCATGTGAGGAACAGTAACGGTGACCGCCACGACTTCTTGGTGATCCCTATCGTTTTCCTCCATCTTTGCCATGGCTGTCATACTCTCTCCCCCTCTTCCAAGAGCTTTATCGTCGCCGAGATCCAGATCTATTCCCTGGAACCAAGGAAAAAAAAATAAAAGAAAATAAAAATAAAATAAAATAAAATAGAACCCTCAAACTGCGTGTGTGGTTCAGCTATTACCGCATCCGGCATTGACAGCACATATCATTGGTGGGCAATTTCGTCACCATCCCGCAGCCACTATCACCCGACAGGCTCACAGATCGATTTCTTGGTCCGTCCCAAAAACGTCCTAATCCGCTGATTCTGCTTTTCACATAGCCTCCGAGCGGTCGTGACTTTGCTTCTGGGAAGAGCCATTTCCAAGACGATGGAACAATTCAAATTCCATTCTTTCAGCCGCCTTGGGCGTTTCATAATTTCCCCAACCATGTCCGACCCACGGGGAGACTTTGAGAAGTTGATGGCGTTTGTGATGGGAATAACTCAAGACCTGGATTTGGGAAATGACATCATTGCAGACAAAAAGAGAAGTTGATAATCTTCGGTTGAACCTTCCTTGTTTTCCTCCGAGCTCCAACTTCACCACTCTTGCCGAGTCAGGCGTTTACAGCCACGCTGACAATTTCCCACCGAAGAGGAAAGAGAGGGGCCGGAGGGATGAGAGACAATATATTTCTATTCAATCTAACCAGGAAGTTGCCTCTTGCGCGCCCGGGGGGGGTAAATTCTATGCCATGATGAGGAAATGATGGCCTTGTCGAACGCGAATCAGTGGATACCAGCTGCAGACCTAGAAGTGTTCCTCCTGTTGCATGAAATATCCGAATGATCTCAAATAACTCTCATATTCTCATATTCTCATATTTTAGAGAGCTGACCCATCCACTCAAGGGTCTTCCCCTCCCCGGCGGGCAGGTTATCAGCAACAGCCATCGCAGTCGCTGCCACTGCCGTTAGCACTCCATCATCGAGTTTAAGGATACTATTTACCTTAAATCCTTCAGGGTCGTTGACCGCCTCCATGAAGATTGAAAACCCAGTGGAGACGAGCGGCCCAACGATCGGTATGAAGCTCAACCCCACCGTACCTCCAATGGTAAACATCTTGGAGATCAATGATGCCGCCTCTGGCTGGTATTTGTATGGCTGCCAGACAACGTCCACTCCAAAATGATCGTGGATTACTTTGGTGTACTCTAGAAAGGGCTCAAAGTCCACATCGGTAAGGTCATATTTATACAGATGGGTCTTGTGAGCAATCGCTCCAGCGCTTCTGAATCAGGATGTCCGCCGGGTTGGCAGGCTTGTAGAGGCCTTTTTTGGGACTGCGCAGCTGCCGAGGTAGGACTAAGAGGTTGTAAACTCCCCGCAGATCAACTTCCAACGTGTGGGTGGTTTGGAGCCCAAGACCTTCTTTGTAGCTGAATTTCTGATAGGTGTAGTTAACGCCGTTCTCCGATTTGACCTTTTCCTCGTCCGGTGGTGTATCTGCTTTGGCAATATTGATCTCCGTCGCTTGCCCGGACCGGTGCAGTTCCAGAATCGCCTTCCCTAACTCGGACTCTTCCGTCAGGCCAACAAACCCCCCCCACCTGCAGGACCCCGGAACTGATCTCTGAACCGGGCCGTAGCAGCGGTCCAGGTTCTTCCAAGGAGGCCATCCAGACACCTTTTCGGAAACGGAAGTCAACCATCAGATAAGTGCACAAGTCGGGGATCTCATTGTCGACCCTTTGGGCAAGGGGAAGATAGATGGCACGGATCGAGACGAGCATGTCGATGAGCATGAATCTCTCTTTAGGCTTGACATGGACGGGACGAATTAGCACCTTGTCAACGCCGGCATTTTCACTCGCTTGATAATCCTTGGCGTTGTTACACGGGCTAATTCGGACACATCTTTTGACCCGGCCACCCGCCTCATGGGCAAACATGACGTTGATGGCACTAAGGAAATGCACCTTGTATTTTCCTGCTGCGGAGGAGCATTCATAGGATCGGCGATGCCCGCTAATATCGGTAGCACGATTGTAGATGTACTCAAGTAGGATGTGAGAGGTGAAGTCTCCGAGGTCGTCCGGATTGAAACCTGCCCCGCGAAGGGTTGGCCGTCTGAAGTAGACCTCACCTTCTGGGTAGGGCATCGCCATGGTGGAGGTCTAGATCCTAAATGATCCACGATTCGTATATGTCCGAGTTTTGGAAGGTGCGAGAAAGTGAATACTGTTGAGGAGGAAAGTTTGAAGTGTGATCAGAGACGAGACTGAGGGTGCCAGAGGTTCATTTTATAGCTGTTCCTCTCCCTTATCTTCGTTTCTAGCCCTAATCGTTTACGATCTGCAGTCGAATTACATTTCAACACAATCTGACATTATGAGATAGTAGGATGAGGTCGGCGGCTCTGATTCTTAGCAGGGTGAAGATTGGTGACTTCTCACACCGCTTCTACGAGGGAGGGTAGGCAAAAGCAATGTACAAACATCGGAGCATCGACGGACGCCAGCGGGGTTAACTATATGATTCGCTCATCAGAGGCTCATGTGGCGTGCGTCGGTAATGCGCCCTCACATTCCAGGTCGTCGTGGTTTGGCCTGGAAGTTTGGGGTCTCCCTACGTGTGAATGGAACTGCCCCGCATATACGCCCAAGTTCCAACCCTCGTGTGCGTATGAGAACGGCTCTTTACTGTTGTATATGCGGCTTTCCGGCATCCCCAGCGAACAGGGCTATGTCTTGTCAACGATATGTAAGAACTCCCCAGGGTTGGTGCGCAACTAGAACAGAGCTATCTATCCATGTCCATAACGACGTTACTTTTGCAGCGGGTAGCTATGCAGCAGTAGTAACTAGTGTGTGTGATTATCAGGATCTACATACACACATACAAGGCGCTCCACGTTGCAGCTGCCTGGAATAGGATAGCATATCCCCACATTCGTGGTGGACGTGATAGGGACGCAACTACTTACCCCCCTCCGAGATCGAGGAGTTTCCGCAGTATCATTCGGTCTGGTTGTGAACTGTTCGCTATTTGTTTTCATCGTTGTTTTCCGCTGTTCTCTGGGAATCCCTGCTGCTTGCAGGTTCCAACCCCATTGTCAGCTGCCATTTCAGTCACAGTTTCCAGCCACTCGGCTTCAGGATACGGCTATCCTCAGTTATTCGGCATCTTTGGGTCTCGAAAGGGAGTCGGCGAGGGCAGTTTAGACCTGGCTCCCTCTGGCTCTTCCACTTAATTGTTGAACTATTAGTTCCTTCTTAGTCACAAAAAGAGCACCCCTGTTATGACTGTGTTGGACAGTGCTGCCGCCGAGAACTCAGTCCACATTTCCAGTTCCTCATGGTATTTCGATGATTTCCCAAATTCCTCCGTGGTATTCCTAGGTTCCACTGGATCTACGGTTCGAATTTTTATAGTTGAGCCCTGCATCCAGGGGCATCGATGTTTTGCACAGCCCGGTACAACGACACAACGTTGTATTGGAGGAGGTGAGTCTCCAGAAAACATCAAATGCATCCTGGCTTCGTTGCAAAACGCGAACTATTCAATGAATTTAATCGTAAGACTAGGATGTTCATTTCCACTTATCCCAAACTGCTGTTGCTATGTCCATAAGAACAAGCAAAATCGTGAGAAGCAGAAACAAGTCAACCGAGATAGGGGGAGCACAATAACAAAAGTATCGTGATTGGCACGACAGGTACGACAGGTACGCCATCCGAATTCACCCCTAGATCGATAGTACATAAGTCGATAGATGAATGTCATGGCCAAGCCATCCAGGGGATGGCAAAGTGGTGGATAGGAAGGAGACATATTGTGCAAATGAAACCTAAACCCTCGGTACCCCAATATGTTCTTGCAGGTGGCTGGAATTTCTCTATTAAGCTGACCTCTCTCGTTGGTTTCGGAGTGAAAACCGCCTCGAGATATCTGAAGTAGTTTGTCAATGGTGTGTTGGGCTCAAGTCTCAGAAACTGTGACACGAACTTCGAACAATGAAAAGGAAAAAAAGCTCCCTGAGTTCCCGACGGCGGCTGAGGCTCGAATGTATACCCACACCTATCAGGGCTGTGATGAGGAATAACACAGTAGCAAAGATGAAATATGACGCCAGTGTGGTCGACTGCGGAAGTGAGTGGATACTGCATATACTCCAGTCGGCGTTAATGGTCAGACAAGAATTTTATCATGACTCTTGCTGGGATGTAGAGTTTACTGCTGATGCTCTTATTGGAAGATATACGGTTGCTAGGTACGTGAAAACCTTGATACGATCACCTTGTTGATAGGCAAGACGAGCCTCTAGAACCTCTGTTGCTCCGTGGAGCCAATAGTTCAAAATGAGTATGTGACTCTATGAACGGATGTCGTAAATTCAAACCGCGTTTCGCTGCGTTGCGCGTTAGCATTCGACATGCTAAAAAGTAGGGGGATGGGCTGCGTTATTCAATTACCCTTTCCGGGACATCTTGTCGGTGGGAGGAGAGCTCTTCTCGCAGCTCCTCGAGTTTTGAAACTTCCTGCGTCCAAGTTTTTTTTTTTTTTCTCGCCAAAATCGGTTCCAGGCCGACCGATTCTCCAGAGTTTAAAGTCTAATACCCTTTTCATAAAATCGTTCAATGTCCTCTCTACAAATCTCAGTGTGGTAGAAATAGAGCGACAGACTAGGTCACAAGTCTTGACAACCCAATGATAGAGGTGCGACTTTGCAAAGTCTCCATCAAAAAAAAATTTCTTATTCGATTCTGCCAGCCGATATTTCAAGACATCCGACATTTTCTGTTCGTCGGTCCTCTGGATCCGGATTGCTACGAATTGGGCGACGGGCGTTGGAAGAGCTTGGTCATTATCGGAGTTGGAACTCCAGCTTCGCACCAATTGACAGTGGGAATGTTCCAAATAACTTGCCAAGCCGTAAGAAAGTCTAGTTCCTCCCGCCTTGATGTAGATTCCTCAGGGAGGAACAAAGTGAACAACGCAGACGATGTTGCTTGACACAGATTCATCGAATGTTTGGCGGTGGCTGATTGCAAGGGCTCGAAAGGTCCTACGACCTTGAAGTCGGGGAGCTCTACACGAGACACACCATTACTGTCTTGCAATAACAGTGAGGTATATGGCAGGAATATGACGATCCGGGGTATTATTCTAGTTCTCTTAGGAAATAGAAGTCAACTAACCGTCGTCAGGATGACTTGAAGTCTCAGATTTCAAATAGCGTACAATCAGTACAATCAAACGGGCCCTCTTTGCATGAAAAAGATTGGCTAGAAGAAAGGAAAGCGTCGTAGGGGCGACGAGGGTTGGGGATTCCTATGACAAATTCGCTGTATCTGTGTCCGAAGGGGTCATGGGTTGGAACTAGTTCGGTGTTTTGAGCATATGTTGGCAGTCCATGTGTCTGTGGATGAATTGCCGAACAAATGATGTATCTTCGTTCTGAAGCCTCAGACAGAACGCATGCAATAGCAACAATGGAGATCTTCAGAGCAACGACGCTGTCTCTGTAATTTGCCTAGGTGATAGATTCAGTAATGTACCAGAGTCGAAATGGGACAAAGGCGATTTGATCCCAACTCACACGATGCGGCCTCGAGACCTGTGTAACTCTCGGTCCAAATCCGGAGCCGATGCTGCAGCATCGTTCGTCGATGGAGTTAAACTATATGGAGGCCTCATTTAGGTCTCACTGTCAGGGCAATTACGAGAAGAGCTATAAATACCTTGGAAGGGGAAAGAATATGCCCAGGTTGGGGAGTCCACGGCCCGTCGCCTAACAATACCATTCAAAATAGATACATTTTCAACGATACTGCAATTGATCAATCCACTGGCGTCACCGAAACTAGCAGTCTCGAGGTAGCAGTTTGCGTTAGTCGTAAGTATCTTCAGTGGACTCATGCGTCGGAGGTTGTCCCAGTTCTGTGGTTCTTTGAAAGAAGCCAGTTCCGGCAGAATGCGAGATATCGTGGGGTTTCATGGAGAAAATTGGAAGGCAGATGGGGGAGCGGTCACCAAAGGTTTCATCATTACATAGCCGCCACCACCACCACTCAGGCCCCGCGAGAAAATCAGCCAGCGAGCCATCTCTGGTTAGTATCACACCAGGACGCTATCGAAGTCTAACGAGGAGCTACGCGCATGAGTGTTGGGTGAGCGTGGGATCAGCTGACGAAACATCAACAGCATCGCCAGGCCATGAAAATAATCCTATAGCTTGGCAAGGAGATCGGAGATGCAGAGGGCTCTCTCGCATCTCTTCCTAATCTCGGCAGCCGTAATACGGGGGCCTACTGCTTGGCGGGGCGCTGCATGTACGTCGCGTATTAATCAAATGCTCAAACAGAGCCGGATGTAGGTGGAACACGGAAGGGAGGATTACCTATTGAGCCATGGGAGACTTCGCGTACCGCAATCGCCATCCCGTGTTTGTAGTAGCTAAAGCCGGGGTCCTAAATTTGGGCAAATTCCATCAGCTTTAGGACCATCTCCTTGAATAGGGGAGGTGAATTTGTACCTTGACACCAAACGCGTCTGGACCAAGCGCTTCCAGCTCAATGAGGAGGAGGAAAGCCCGGTTGAGCTCCGAGCTTCCGAAAGAAACGAAGGAGCCCAACTCAAGCGTGCACAGGGCAATGTCGGCCAGATAAGCTATCAATCCGTGATCTTTCAATCCCAGGAGCCATTTTCGGTGCTCGCGTAGCCAACCGTTTGTGTAAAGGTCAAGGACGGTTCGGGCAGCTTGCTTGGCGGCCATTGCGTCGTCGCCGGGCGCTTCGAGCATGGTACGGAGAGCAGTCAATTTGCCCCGACTGCCGTCGTCAAAGTCATCCCGCAGCATTTCTTCCTTTATAAAGGTGAGCCATGCTGGTTCGGGCTGATTATCTGAGAGACTGCTCGTAACAGGCAGCCCAGTGGTAGTTGTGGTAGCCTCTGTTCCGGTGGTGGCCATGGTGATCGTGTGTATCAATTTGATTGATGGAAGGGATGTCGAGTAATGGGGAAAAGGCTCAGTTGGGAGGAGGGCGAGGAACGTGTATAAATTATACGCGCCTCTGCTCCAACGTTTCCATGAACTCGATCACGGAGAGTCAAACGAAGGCCCGAGGCGGTCAGCAAAGCGAGGAATCTTGATCTAACCATCACGTCCCATACATGAAAGACACCCATTCACTAAAAGCCGTATTAATTGTTTTAACCATTCCTTGTCCGTACCGGATTCAGCCCGAGTTGAGAACGAAGAGGTCTGAGCCCCGTGTTTGGACACCCATTGGAATTGACAGCGACCGAAGCTCCGAAACTCGTACAATAATGTCCAGCACATGACGCCCATAAACCATGCACAAAGGTTGTGCTGGTCCATACTTTCATCCCTACATCAGCTTGGCCACCAAATACCAGTGAACACCAAATGCGGCTCGGATCTTTCACGAGGAAGCTTGGGTGCTATTTTCGGATCCTCGCGGGAATCTTGTGAGTGGTGAATTGATTTGATGTAAATGTAAACACACCGAACGGACGCCTTTTGCTTGCAAGTGGTGGGCATGATTCTGCCAGGCCCGCGGTTCGGGAGCCAATGCAACTTGACTCAGGCTGCGCGATCAGTGGGGGAATGAATCACTTCGTATTCTTAATCGATGTGTAACATGAAGAGGAAATCTCCGAGACGAGAAGGACAACGGAAAAGTCCAGTGGCGGGTTTCACAACATTGTAATAATATTGGACTACGGGGGGACAAACACCCACACACACACATGATGCATCGGCTAAGGTCGGATGGCAACACTCTCCGGAAAGCCACAAGTTGGAACTCGATGGGATAGAGTCATAGGCCGACCAGAAGAGACTAACTGAAACTCAGGACAGGTTTGCAAGAAGTCAAGGTGCATACACATCAGATTCAATGATTCCGGACGGCGATGACTGGGTCCGCCCTGCGTCCTGTCTCACATGAAAGAACCCGATGGAACTTATTCCTTTGAACTATTTTGTGGACATTACCGATTGATTTGTGGAAGTGGTAGTTGAAAGACAATTCAGCCAGCTCATCACAGGCTTTAAGCAAAGCTGCTGTTTCCCTCACATTCCTTTGAAATTAGCGGAGCCAAGTGATAAAAGAAAAACAAACTGCCCTGAGCACTCTCCCTCCCCGCGGGGTCACCCAGATCGATATCCTCCCGACACAGCTCAAGCAGATACTAGAATTAAACCAGGCTACGCTCTTGTCCTCATGTTTGCGTGTCTGTATCCCTGCGCGGAGTGTTGTTTCAACTTGTTTGTCCCTAGTTAGTTGCCCGTCAGGTCCCTGACTTGACCTGTCAAGTTTCAAGCCTAGTGCGCGGCACCTGCTCCTTTCAAGCCATCGGCCCTTTCCCGTAGCCCAGCACTTTGCCCCCTTGGCCCCAGGTCTCAGACATCATATTCATGGCTATTCAGCCAAGACTTTGACACTTCCGTTGAATCTAACAAGATCCTAGATGATCCGTGTAATCGTGGTCGTCACCCCGTATAAGCCAGATACCTCGTACGTACAGGCAGAAGCCGTTCATAAGAGCCTTATGAACCTACACATGCCGCAAGGCACATCTATGGGGATGATGATGCGTGCATGAGTGGGTCTGATCTGTTCCAACTGTTTCGCCAGGGCTAGATAAAGAAGTTGTCCTGGTCGAGGGTTTGGGGGCGAGCAACAAAGTGAAGTGTTTTACCCAGGATGAAGGGTGGCGGTCGGAGATTAGAGAGATCAACAAAGCCAGTTTTTCTTTTTTTCTAACTTCTCCGAAGTATCACGATCAGGTTTCAGGATGCTTCTAGATTTATGACATTGCTCGACGACTGACGTTCGATATGAGGGCAATTCGAAACATAAATAAGTCTATATCACCCGGCGATAACTGAACTCTAGAGCCATCCTCTGGAGCATCCGCAACAACCATTACCATTCCAATTTCCAGTACTCTCAACTTATTTTTCTTCCCCAAATACACCAGAACAAGATGGCCGACTCGGATAATGGCCCGCCGCCTTCGCCTCAACCCTCGCCTCCACCCTCGCCTCCACCCTCTCCTCCACCCTCTCCCCTAGGAACATCTCCTGGGCCCCCTCCACCCTGTACTCCGCCGCCTCGCCGGAACACCGCCGAGACCTTGCAAAATTTGGTAACCTCTTCCCCCTTCCCCAATGCCCCGGGGCCCGAGTGCACGCACACACACGCTCGCGTGCCCCAAGCACCACTCTTGGTGGATGAGCTATCACTTATCAGTCGAGAAATATAGCAGTACTACACTACCCGCGAAGATTCACTCCCAGCAGAGACTGTTCACAAGCAGGCGGCAGATTCCCTGCTCGCCGAGCAGACGGTTAGATACCCCCACGAATTCGAGAACAAGGAGTCTTCCTTTTCCGACTAGGAAAAGAGAAGGAACGGACTCCTGGAGGTTCCGGTGACACCAAACAAGCCGTACGATATTACCAAACGACCGACCTCTGCGAAGAGCGTCGAGAGGAATAGAGATGCCCTGCATCCTAACGATAGGGCGCGTTCAATCCAGCACCCTGTCAACGATTCTGGTGCCTACCGGGCCATTGTTCGCGGTGAGGCCGGCAATGCCACCGAGACCGGCCAGCCTGACTCCGTCAACGAGGTTACTACCAATCAGGTTATTGGACTCGTCTACCACCCCGAGGGAGACCAGCGGGGCCTCCGCCGCGCGCCGCTGGAGCCCATGGACAGGCGCGGACGCCAATTCGTTCGGCGCCACAACGATGACCACGATCGTCGACAGCGCGCATCATCGTGGCCACCGAGGGACCTCGGTGCGGATGAGTTGGCCAAGATAGAGGCCCGGTATCAAAAGAGGGAGCCGAGGCGACGACGTTGAAATGACGGTGTTCAAGATATCCGATGCACGCTTAGTCCGGCGCTGGTCGCTCGTACTTCAAGATGAATCGAGGACGGTGGACTTTAGAATAGGGTTGAAATGAGTTTTTCTTGGTTTATGCAGTATTTTTGGAAGCTATTTAGCTTAGGATCTTCTGAGAATGCAATTTTTTGGCTAGGCCTATTCCGTGATGAGATTGCAACGTTGAAGTGGCCGACCTGATACGAGACTAACCGGAGCTTTCTTGGATCAGAAGTCAACCGAACCGCCACTAACACGGCGTAGAAGCTGGCATGGCCTAGCTCTACCTATCCGCTTCAAATGAGAAGCTCCCGGAGTACTAGGGGCGTTCTTGTATCTTTTTTAGCAAGTCCCTGTAGCGGAGTTACTCTTCCTGTGGTTCGGAATATCTTGTTGTCCTAATTTTAGAATCAAGTAGTGAATCGTTTGCAATTCTTGGTTGTGCCTCAGGCGAGAGGGCAGCATGTTCCGGCTGATACTGCAGAGTGCTTGAAGTAGCCGTGGACCATACTAGCAATGTCCGGTCAAGACTCTTCCTCGGCCTGAGCCATTGATGTTGTGGCCTAGTCGATGAACTTGTGTCATCGGACCTTCCGCTGTCATTTTGTTCGGAAAGGTTAAAAGGGCGAACACGCTCCGGGAATATCTCATTGACAATGCCGTTCCGCAGTCTGACCAGGTGTAAAAGGACGGCAACTCAGCCCAGGCAAGATCAACCTTAGTCGGAAACGTAGGAGCGGACTTGGTGGCGCCGACTAAAACATCCAGAATCATGTAAGGCTAGCGCTGCATAACACCGGGATATGCGAGTACAACAGCTTCATAGTCGGCACATTCATGTGGAATTAGAGTCAGTCCGCTCCAGGCGTACGCAGGGAGATATACAGCCGAGGTCACACACTCCAGGGACTGGTTTTGATTACCATGCAAGCGTCCTTTGATATATAAATTCAGATTTTGTCTGAGTCTAGATTCGGTCAGTACAGCAAACATATCAGTGACTTTGCCTGATTTCGTCGAAGAGACCGAGTCGAGCCCTTCTCGGCTGAAACCCGAGCCGGACTCACCATCTTCAAAGGCAACAGACTTTGCGGAGGCCTTCGCACGTTGCGACTGCAATGATATGATATCGAATACGGCACGCGTGAACTAGTCCTATACTGATCTCTCTGGGGATAACCTCGGCAGCCAGCAGGCTTAAAACAACGATTATTACTTCGTACAGTGAAGTGGTTGGGACAGATCAATCGAATTTAGATAAACGACGCGCACTCGTTTTGTCGGCATTTTGCAGGAGGTTGGAGAGTAAAGCTACTGAGAGATGTGGCAAAGGCTGAGGCTTTTGCTGGGAACGAGAAAACTAGAAGCCCATACAATGCACCTGCATGGGAGAGTCTTGAAATTGGATCGAGTCGTCGACACAATATTTCAACACGTCGGCGCGTGCGACGAGTAGTAAATGCTGAGATCACGGAAGGATTGAGCCCAGCAATGTAGTGCCACCTGCAAAGTCATTCGAAAGCCCCACATAAAAAGACAAACTCGTTGCGGACGGTGACGGGTCGGTCGCCAGCGGGGACGGACTACGAAATCAAATTCAACGCCGTTATTAGCATTAAGCAGTAAGAATGAGTTCCGGCGGATGTTGCCTCAGTCAGATAAAGATTTTAATGGCTTTTTTGCATGCGGCGACTGTCGCCTTGATCAGAGTCTGAGTCCGGGCTGTCAACAGCTGTTGTCAAACTGACGCTCAGACCCGCTGCATTATAATACATTTCCGGGCCTCCGGAGCTCAACGCAACACAAGAGCAAGAAAAGCTCAAGTCGTATAGTGGTTAGTACGCCACGTTGTGGCCGTGGAAACGGAGGTTCGATTCCTCCCTTGGGCAACATATTTTTTCTTCCTTTTCCTCTTCCTCTTTTTTTTTGTTTGCCTTTCCCTACTTTTTCCTTCTGCTCGTCGCTTGTGGTTTTGCACAGGGAGATTTGGCTAAAGCTCTGGTATCATCTCCACGAATTAATTAATCCTCTCCATTTTCCTTCATTTTCTGCTTGGAATACTTTTCCCAGAAGCTCTGTCAGATCTGGTCGATTGAGGTATCTTCAACTGGAGTTGTTGTTGCCAGTTGTCCTTTTTAATTCTCAGCGGCTTATTTTTCTTCTTTTTCATTATTTTGTTTATGAATTTCTCTAATGATTTTTGTCTGGTCAAGCAAGCGTGGATCAAACAATGTTTGTCGATTAATCACCATCGCCAAGTTGCTTTCGTCTTGGAATGAGCACCGGTTAAGACTGAGATCCGGCTTGAAATGCAGTTAATGTCTTAAAAAGGACGGAGTGGGACATCAATGGATCTCAAGACCAAGGAGTTCGTGCCAACCACATAATCATTTAGTTCTACTCATCGAGGCTACCCTAAATTCTCTGGGTCCATCTAAATCAAGGCGCAGACGCCATTCCTGGACTCCTAATCTAACCCAACCCTCAGGTATTGATGTTTTCATTTTTAAACGCCAAAATAGCCAAGTCCAACGCCGGAAGACATAAACCAAGACGAGGCGAGGCCCGAATCCAGGCAGCGCAATACCCCTCAGAAACACTCTGATAATCCAATGAATGAAACACTCTGATAATCCAATGAATGAAACACACTCACTTCGTCGACGAGGTTTATCAGCCTGACTTCTCCGCTTGCGAATCAGACACCGGTACTCCCTCCACCGTCACCACCGTCCCCGACCCAAGCACCGACCCGGATTCGCGCGCAAAGTCGAGCCCACCCTGCGCCGCCAGCTCCCGCTGCCTCACCAACTCCTCCTCGAGTTGGGCCTTCTCCTCGAGCGTCAGGTCGCTCTTCGCATGTCCAATCTTCATGCACGCGAAGAAGCAAGTCGCCACGCCGGCAAGCCCAACGGCGATCCAGAACCCAGTCTTGTAGCTCTTCCTCAAGCCCAAGTGGCTGGTGGCACCGACGCCGATGTCGGCGATACCGAGGAAGAAGCTGATTCCCAAGAAGACGACGCTGTTGATGATGGCGCCGGCGAGGCCTTGATACCGTGCGGGTAGGTTCGTGGTGATGAAGACGTTGGTGACTGTGTAGGTGATGTCGATGCCTACCGTGCATGCGATCATGGAGGGGAAGACATAGGGCCAGTACCCTGCTCCTTCGGGCATGATGGCGAAGAGGAGAGGGCAGATCGTGAGAGCTGTGCCTGCGATGACAAGGAGAATGCGGCCAGGGAGCAGGTGCAGAGTGAAACCGGCCGACATGCCGATGGTCAAGCCGCCGAGGACCATGGGGATGTACCATACAGCCGTTATTATGGGAGATTGGTGCATGACATTTTCGATGCTACAATTAATATGGGGGTTAGAGCCGCTTCCTCATCTCGGAGAAGAGCTGGGGTGGCAGGGGGGTGAGGGGGTTGGGGGGAGGGGGCATGTTTAACAGCACTTACTAGAAGCTTGAGTACAGGAGGAAGACACCGAAGGAACCGTACGAAAGAAACAAGGCAAACACGAGCGGCTTCATATCCCTGGGTGAGAAAAGGGCCGCCGGCAAGAGTGGGTTCTTGGAAACCCATCCTTGAATGTAGACGGCCAAGCAAAGCAAGACAACACCAATGACAAAAGTAGCGATGATGTGCGGAGATGCCCAGCCCTTTGGCGCAGAAGAGCTGTCCGTCAGCGCATAAACGAACAAGACGAGACCCGGGACGATGGTCAACGCCCCCGGCCAATCCATCTTAATCTCGGGGCCGTTCTTGTCGCGCTTATCTCGAGGCACGGTGAGGAAGGATATGGCGCACACGACAGCAAGGAAGATGGCGCCCAGCCAAAAGTACCATCTCCAAGTGAGGTACTGTCCGGCGGCGCCTCCGAAGAGAATGCCGAAGAAGAAGCCAATCGGGGCGGAAGCGCCGTAAATTCCGAAGACCAGGTTCTTCCGGGGACCCGGGCGGTAGATTTTACCGAGGAGCATGATGCCGGCGGGCAGGCAGGCGGCGCAGCCGAGACCCTGCATGGCGCGGAAGACGACGAGCTGGGTGTAGTTTTTGCTGAAGCCCGCGACGAGGGACCAGAGGAAGAACCACACCATGCCGCCCGTGTAGAGGACGTCTCCACCGTACATGTCACCGACGCGGCCTAGCGGGAGCAGACATGCGCCGGTGACGAGGGAGAAGACGCTGGATGGCCATGTTTGGGAGTTTTTGGGGATTTCCAGGGCGGCGGCCAATGGGGGAAGCACGATGTGGAATCCACTGACGAAGTATTCCTAAGACGTGGGTGTTAGTGTCGGTGGCGTTTGGGGAACAAAGAAGAAAATAATTAACGCCGGGGTATTTGAATCTAACATACACCCATGAATATGGAACCCAATAGGGAGAAGCAAAACCCAAGCTCGGCCCATCTCGACTTGAAGATGGCGGGCCGTTGACGGCCAAGAACCTCTACATCGATCTGAAGGGGTTGACTCTCGCAGATTCCTTCGGTGCGGGGCACCGCGCCGTCTAACGGGATCTCCGAAAAGGAAGGCGACGCTGTGTTAAGGCCCGTCGTGGTGTCCCCACGGCCGTCGTTCGATTTGCCCATTGGAGGGGATCTTATTCCGCGAGTCTTAAACGTCTTCGTACTCTCTTAAACGAATGAATGGGCAGACAGTTAAAGCCCAAGGAATGCAACGGAAAGGCAGGCATACCAGAGAGAAAAAAATAACAACTACCGAGTTGGAGAAGCGAAGAAGCAGCCAAGAAGACTAGTATAAGAAAAGAAGGGAAAGAAAAAAATATCGAAGTTGAAAGACATTTCGATGACAAATTCTAACTTTGGAGAAGGGTCACTCAGGCAATGGCACCTTGGCAAACTCGCCGAAAACCCTAACCGGATTTGGATATAAACGGGTCGTCCGAAGCTGTCCGCGGACTCCGTTGACCTGGAAGCATCAGGAAAAGTGGTGGGGCACACACAGATCAACACCTATAAGAAGTCTTTCCGCCATGCCTTTCTTTTTCTTTTTTTGCTTCCGCCGCTGTTCGAACGGGAGACCTTGAGGGTAGCGCCGAAGGTTAAATTCCCAAAACATACAAGCGGAATGGCTCGATGTCTCGTTCGGGAATGTTGACGCGGAGCTTCTCTTCGATCGAGTTCGGGTCCGAGTCGAGGCCCTCCGCCATCTGCTCTGCCCCTCTCGACTTCGGGTCGTTGGGAGATCCGAGCCCCGCCAACACCCCGCCTGGCCATACTTGGACACTCACCGCAAAACACTGGAGCTTTGAGGCCTGAGCTGGTCTCCATTGACTCGCATCATGCATCATCGGAACCTTGGTTCGGGAAGAAAGTCTAGACTATCCAACTTAGTCACAAACTCACACAGGAGACACATCGTAATTGTTGAAGACAATGGAGCCATCGGGGTCCGCGGGTTCCTTGGGGATGGCGGCGGCTCTCTTTATTTTTTTTTTTTCTTTCTTTCTTTTTTTTCAGCGCGGTCCGCCATTTTTATTTTTTAATCCTTTTTTTCCCCTCCCCGCCCGGCTCTTCTCTCGCCCCGGACTCGAGCGGAGCACGGAAGCGGCAGAGCCGCGGTGAGATCCTGCACCTCCGATAATAGGTCCCGGCCGTGATTACGGCGTCAAAAATGACGGGCGTTGCTCAGGAACACAGATGTCGCGTGCTTTGGGTAAGGATTGGCCTGAGCCTGGCCGGGCGCCATGCCATGCACTCTCCCTCTCCCACCTCTGTCGTCCAGAATCGGACCCTGCATTGTCGAGCGAGGGGCACGGATTTCTCTGGAGTTGATAACTAAATGTTGAGAATTTAAAACGAAGCACTTATACAG
This sequence comes from Scedosporium boydii, assembly GCA_002221725.1. Taxonomy (NCBI): domain Eukaryota; kingdom Fungi; phylum Ascomycota; class Sordariomycetes; order Microascales; family Microascaceae; genus Scedosporium; species Scedosporium boydii. The sequence goes on from NJFT01000092.1 coordinate 56,737, forward strand.
CGAAAATTTCGATAAAGGGTAAAAATAAAATAAAGTAGTAAAATAAAATAAAAATAAAAATAAAAATAAAAATAAAAAAAGAGGGGGAAAAATGTAGCGTAGCTCTTAATACCCCCATCCTCCTTCAATTACCCTTGCCGAACGTGAATTTACGGGTAGGGAGACTGGGCTTCCTCTCGCCCAACTCAGTATGGATTCGCTGTCCCAATCGCTGGAACCAGGAGTTGGAGCGTGACAGGAACATCAGCACGGCGTTGCCACCCCCGTCGGCGTTGCCCCGCGGAGGCAAGACCAAAATCCCAGCTGGGAGTTCGCCGACAGAATCGGGGGATTCGAAGTGAGGAGTTGGTGGTTGCTGTTGTTTAGCCCCCGGCGCATCACGATCTTCCCCTGCAGCCTTCGCAACATCCCTGATCTTCCTTTCATTCTTCACCCCTTCCTTCCCCTGGCCATTCTTCATCTTCCACACTTGATGAGATGCGCACAAATCATACAGCTCCCCATCCTCGTCCCGGAGACGCCCCTCCGCGCATCCATTTTCCGCGCATGCGTGCTTGAACTCCTCGCAATACCCGCCCCCGCCTGCGCCCACTTTTTTGCTCAATCCAGCACACCCGGGCCGTTCGCACTCGTGATGAGAGCAGTACCTACTCCCCGGTGTATCGACCGTGCGCTTCTTCCTACACCCACTAAGCCGACAAGCGTGGAGTCGCGCGCAGAAACGCCTATTGTCTTCGGTCGCCTCTGCGCAGTCGGCCACCTTGCACTGGTGGTTCGTGCAGTGCTCGCCCTTACCACGCTTGCTCCGACAGTTCTGCACCCTGCAGGCGTGATCCTGGCAGAAGGGCTGCGGCTCCTCCGCCCCGCCTGTGCAATGACTCTCTTCGCACTCGTGCTTCTCGCACAGGCGGCTGTTCGGTGTCTTGGAGAGCTTTTCGGGGCAGTTATCCTCGCGGCAGGCGTGGAAGTGGCAATATGGTTTGCCGTTCTTCAGCGCTTCCCAACGGCATGACGGCTCTGCGCATTCGTGGTCCTGGCAGTACTCGGTCCTCTTGGCACCCGTGTGGCGTCTCTTGGGGCACTCGGCGGCGAGACAGGCGTGAGACTGCGAGCAGAAGCCGCCGGGGGTCTTGGATTCGTTCTGGCACTTGCGCTCGGTGCATTCGTGTTGGCGGCAGTGCTTCGACGAGCTGTCTCGAAGTTGGCAGACAGAAGCGTCGCATTTCGGTGTGGAGCACGTGTCTGGGAAAAATGGTTGTTAATATCATCTACAACCTCGGATGCCGCTATTCGAACATCTCATGCAAGAGTGGGACGTACGTATTTTGCAAAACTGGCCTGGGGGGTTTTCTCCGAAGGTGTTGGGTTCACCACAGCCCCTGAATCCGCACGCGTGTGCTAGGCAATACGCGTCATTGCCGATGATGGTGGTTTTGCACGCACCGCAAGTCTTGGGAATATCTGTTCGCATAGTTAGACTTGTGGATGGATGGCGCACTGGGCGAGCCAACGTACGAATGAAACAATACGGCCCTACTTTCCCACCTTCATCTGCTCCTGGTCTGGTACAGTCTTCTTGGGAACAGGGAAGATGGAACTGGCACACTCCATCTACTGATGTACTCTGATTATCACACCCAACCCTGGTGCAACGGTGAATAGAGCAGCACCTGGTGCCATTCAGGTCGATTCTCTTGCAACCAGCCTTCTGGCACTTCGGCATATGACCCGCGCAATATCTCTGTTCCTGCTCCTTTTCGTTACGGCATCCTTCTACCGTACACTTATCTAAAGCAAGCCTCGGAATCAGCATAGGGGGAACCCAGCAAAGGTGGGGAAACTACCGGAGTAGGGTTGACGTACGAGTTGGACAACACACCCTTGGTGGACGTACAAGCTCGCCACAGGGTTTGTATCGGCATGCGTCTTCATAGCTGGTAGTTAGCGCATGTCAAGCTTGTTGACTTCTGTAGCTCAATCCGTTGCATTGTTTACTCACGTTTGGTGCAGTACTTTTTATCCCTCTCTTTCGCCACCTTGCAATAACCAACAGCTTCGCCGGGGCACAAGTCTGCAGCAAGTCAGCACCTTTTCATAGTATTAAGCCAGTTTACAGGGACTAACGACGGGAACAATGAGGCTTGCTACCGTGTAGATGCCTCTTGTCGGTGTCGGGGCATGCTTTACAGTGGTCCAGGACGCAGGCCTCCTTTTCTAGATTGCAGGGCATGGTTATACGCGATGGCGGGGCAAATGTTCGGAGTTGCAGGCTACGTCCACTTTTCTAGCCTGGGGAGTCCTTGCCTATTATTATATATCGATACGACTTGATCTATGAGACAGGTCATGCAATTTCATGGGCCAGCTCGGCCTTCGTAGCCTGCCCTCCGTAGCCTGCCTCCGCCTCTTGGCCCCCTTTTAGGCCGTTCATACTGACGCCAACATGAGGCAACAGCCCGCCTGAAAATTCTCTGGAGGGGGGACACATGGATTCACTGTCTGATTGGGCTCTTATCAGTGCCATCAGACCCCTTGAGTTTAGCCCGACGCCGGCCCATCTCGCAACTTGTGTGAGGTTGAACGGGCGCGCCCCGTTGGTTGGTGAGGCGGTGCTCGACATTCCCAATTTCCAAGCAGGCTACGAGGGGCTGAGCGGGTTTGCAAGGCATGGCCGAGACCACTCCCGCCCCCCATGTCCTCCGAGTTCTCGGATGGAGGGTGAGAAATTACGTATCATGTTCTCACCGGAATAAGTTTATTATTGGAGTGAGAGTGGAAGCTGCCATGGGTGGGCAAGGAGAGGTAGAAGAACATAGTTCCCGTTGGAGCTGTCCTCGCCTGGGCATCTGGGACTTCTTATTGCGGAGATGAGGGGAAGGCTGCGGGTTTGGGATGGATCCATTGCAACGTTAATGTTACGACATATGCTCCAAGTGGCAGTAGTACTGTTGTGTTGTGGTGGAAAGTGTCGACCGTCAGTTCTGATGGGAAATCCACCGAGTCGCAAATTCACGACGATGATACACCGTCTAATGAAGGCTATTGAAGAGGCACCGCGGTCTGCGGACTTGATAACAGGCTTGGCTGCAATAACAGTGTAAAGAACATACTGGGCATTGCTCGGGAACATAGATCGATATCGCGTGCTTTCGGTAATATGGATTGACCAGGCTCGCTCAGGTCCGCAGTCGCCCTGCCATGCGCTCTCCCATCTCTGCAGCCAAGAGTCGGATCCTGCCTGAGCCACCACCACCGGCTCCGGGCCAAGTGCATGGATTCCTCTAACCGCCGGGATAGTGCCACTTAGGGTGACACAGCATCGAAGGGATTCGATTGTTTTCTCCGGCCGTCTCGGATGACCGACGCAAAAGCTGTGCATTTCTTCGGGCCCCCCAATCGAGGATCCCGAGCCTTGTGATGGCTTCCAACTTTTTGTTTGATTTTTTTTAAGGATTTTGCTGAATATTCGTCTTTTACTTTTCTATGTTTTGTGTATCTATTTGTTTGTTTGTTTACTTTTTTAACCTTCATCTCCTTAAACGTTGGTGAAGCTTCGACGGGTCCGTTGTAACTTTCACCTCCACCATCCACCGAGGTGGATGAGGGTAGCCAATCTCGCGAACCAACGCTCTGGTTCAATCTCCTCATTGAACGGGCAACGCTCTGTTGGGTCCCCTTCTCCCGAGTATGACGCACACGACATACGGCCGGAATGCAGGTACGCGCCGGCTCGTCATGATGCACGCACTTAACTGCCCATTTTTGTCGAATCATCGCTACGCCGTGATTCCTCTTTTTCCCCAAGCGGCAGGATTCCATCCTTGAATACGCCGCAGGGCGGGCGCTAAACTTTTTCTGTGCTGACATCTTCGGCGCAAGAGACTGGAGGTGGCCGAGAAACTCGTGCCTCCTGCTTCTCATGATCACAGTCTGTCCATTCTACCTGTGCAGACTGTTCCTCGTTTGGGATGTTCGCCCATTTCAGCTGGACGATTTTTCCCCTTGGAGAGGGAGAAAAGATTGCGGAAACACACTTCAACGCACAAGATTTGAATGGACTCTTCAAATTGTTAATCTTGAATATATCAATTGATTCTACTAGTACATGATAACCCTTCAATAGATCCCATAGGCCTCAAACCGTTGCCGGTGATGACCTCAACGGCGTAGGCCTCTCCCTCTTATTAAATTAAACGATCCAGTCATGAGCAAGTATGCATCATCATTCCACAAAATTTCTGCTCCTCCCCCAGTAGCACGATGTTCCAACTCTATCTCAAGGTCGAGCGATTGCCGGGACCAAGAACCTTCGTTGAGTGAATGGATGCACCAGAAACAACAGACAAGGTGCAATTCTATATACATGTATGAAAAAATTTGTAAAAGAAGAAGGGAAAAAAGAGTGAGAAAAATAAATGAAAAAGAAAATAGCGAAAGGGGGTATCGATAAAAACGGAACAACAAAAAATAAACGAAACAAATCTTTACACGATGTTTCCAGACTCATCCGGCGCATGGCTCTTGCGTCCAGGAATCCTAGCAACATAGGCAGGATGCACCGGAATGTTACTCGTAGTGTTCATCCCGGAGACATCGGTCCAGGATAGAGTAGCAGTGCTGCACAGCTTTGGGTCGAAAGTCCACGTGCTGTGGAAGCTGCTCACAGTCGAGTACGACGATGGAGACGCGCCCTCCTCCTTCCCCTGCTGCTGGACCTCAGTCATGAGGGGGTATGGATTCGTCGGCGGGGCTCTCTCCGATTGTTGGGCTCGGAGGGCGGCTTCCATGCGATTTTGGCGTCGGCGCATGAGGAAGTAGATGGTAAAGAGGACGGCGGCCAAAGCTATCGTTCCGGCGACCGCAGCGATGATGGCAATCGTTTGCACCTGGGTGAGGCCGGTCTTGTGGGTGGTTTCGGTAGTGGTGGTCGGCGCTGGGGAGGGTTCGGAGGTGTTTTCGGCCTCCGGGACGACGATCTCGACGCCGTCGGTGGAGAAGAGGCCGCTTCGAATGAGGAGCGATCCAGGTTTGGGCTTGTAAACGCACGCAGCAGCGAGGACGTTCATGACTACGTGGGCGTTAATACTTTGCTAAGTCAAGAATGTCAGGGAAAGGTGGCCATACAATTCAGTAGATAAACTTCATTCTTGTTGCTCTCGAGGCAGCCGATGCAAGTTTGCAGATTCGGCGATTTGAACCCATCATCGGAGACGTCGCAGAACTCGTACCCGCCGTTGTTTCCCTTGGACTCCGTGGGGAAAAGAGCGGTTCGGAGGGGCGAGCAGGTAAAATCGGCAGCACACGTCGGCTTGGGCTCGCCTTCCGCCGGGGGCACTTCAAAAACGCAAGTTGCTAGAGTGACTCTAAGATTGTCTGTATCGCAAGCCAAGTCAGTGACCCAAGTCTAATTGAACAGAGGAAAGGAATGAAAAGAGAATCACTTACAGAGAAGCCATTGCTGGTCGGTCTCCGATCCATTGGTGTGCGTGCTCGACTCTAGACACGTAAAGCAAGCCTTCATCCGAGCACCCGCCGCTGTTGATCGGATAGCCTCATCGCCGCACACGATCTCGGACGAGTTCCCAGTCGCCTCAGGAGACGCTGGAACATCGCAGATGGAGGCGCATGGTGATCCAGGAGCGACTTGGAAGCCGAGGACAGCGTGCCAGCTCGCGATCGCGAGCAAGGCAGAGACGATGCGTAGTAATTGAGTCATCGTCATCTAGATGTGTAGTTGGTGTCGCACGGAGGGAAGAAAAAAGAGATGTTTCAAGAACCGCGATGGAATTAGGGAGTCCAGTAATTATGAACCCGGAAGTAGGCGCGTGTGGGCACAAGCAAAAGGCAGGGAGGGCGATATGGACAGACAATAACCGCAGCCAGCACGGTTTGGGGTATATACAAGCGGTGGCGCTTCGCCTCGAAAAAGAGGTCGAGGATGATGGTCGAGGCCAGAAAACAAGACCGTGATCTTACCAAACTCAAATTACTCTGGGTTAAGAAATCCGAGAGAAACCCGGGTGGCCCATCAGGCGGCCGGCGAGGCCTTCATTTTGTAAATCATCTTGGTCGCCCGACGACGACCAGTCCAGTCCCCCTCTCTGATTGCGCCGTCGAAATCCTGGCGCTAGAGAAGATATCACGTCGAGTCGTCCGAGAAGGGAATAGCGAACAAGGAAATCTCAAGAGTGGTTCGTGAACTAGCGGTAACGTGGTAAAATTGATGGTATTAATAGAAGCGAGCACTCGAGCTGCAGGGCCAAGATCCCATTCCTGGTAAGCCTCGAGAAACTAACGATCCACTCCGTGCGGGGAGGGTGGTGACGGCACGGAAGATCCTCTCTCAATGGTCCTGTTAGCGCCCACCTTCGGTGACGAGCCGCTCACACTTCCCGCCTCTGTCCAATCACGATGGATGCAACCCTGTAAGAATCCCAGATCTGGCCGGGTCATTTTGGGTGCGGCGCTCTGCAATCGGGCACAGACAGAAAATTGCCCACCTGTGCCAGCCATCATTGAGCAGCCAGGAAACTTTCTCCATGGATTGAGTGAGCTCATGCATGGCTGGGAAGTGACGCTCTCTCACCGCTGGGTTCTCGTCACGATGCTAGTGAGATTCTCATCATCATGGGACCACGAAAAATTCTGGGCATTTTCTGAGCATCCATCGCGCGATTCCATGCAAATACCGAACCAGGATTAGTTGGATGCTAAGAGAAGAGTAGATGTGATGAGGGAAAGGGAACCAGTAAGAAATGGCGCATAACCGTTCACCAATATCCATCACAGCATCACTTGCCTTAGGCCTCTAGCCGGCCCGCTCAACCCCACGCTTTCTTTCCTTTTCCTCAAATCGGATTAGAACAATCCCAGTATCAATGACAGGGCCCCGCTTCTTGAAGATATCAACAACCTTAATCGCAAAGTCTGCAAAGGCCGACAGACCGAATTTGCTCTTGACCTAGACTTGGCATTCCTTGTGCTTGTTGTCCCTTTTCGAGAATTGCGAATGACCACGCTCCACTTCGATTCGCCAACGGTCTTGCTATGCGACTTGCGTGGCCTGATTTTGCCAACGACCTTGCCCGGGCGCTTCAAAGTGCGAGGTCGACGAGCATCATCACCGACGACGCATGCGGCTGCTGCAGACTGGCGCGTCGCGACACCTCTCTTGTGGAAGTGGGTGTTGATACGAATCCATCCATTGGAGTTGAGATCGGTGAGTGTGGTCCGAGTGAACTTGGAGGAGCGAAGGTTCCAAATGAACCCCCCCTCGATCTTCCTGCTGATTGACCGCCACACGCTTCTCGACGTCCATCTTATCCGGATCAACGGGCCCGGTCGAGTCGTTGCGGTCCATAACATTTATCAGAGGAAATGAGTCTTCTACGACGATGACGAGAGGAAGAGCCATGCCGGCACCCTCACAAAGAATGAAGTCATCACCGCCAGACTGACCACTGTTGGCATCCGAAGGAGCTGCCCTGGAAATGGCGGCTGCCAAGACATGGAAAAGAGAAGACAACGCCGGACGTAAGTTTAAATTTCGGCGCAAGCAAAAACATGTATGTGCCAGTGACATCGGGGTGAATTGACGAGCCTCGGCGCTTCGAGCCAGGGGCGACAGATTAGAAGGTGCTGCCTGAGTTGGGAGGCAAGTGTCTCCGTTGCAAGGAGCCCTCGATCGCTTTATCGTTTTCCGTGGCGATTTGAGCACTCCCTTCCCACCTTATTATCCGCGCCGGGGTGTCGCCTTGATATCAGTGTAGGGTTATGAAAGCAAGCTTGGAGATTGGTCGTTGGCTTGCTCCAAGCCTCATTGCAATGTGCCAATGCCTTCACAACGAGAGGGCACAGATACCTTGGTAAGTTGTTGGGTCGTCATCGGGTGTGTCCTTCCTCTACGGGCCGAAGATGGGCAGCCACGAGTCCTTAATTGGGTACAGAGGCAACCCCTCCTTGACGTCTGTTGAGGTTCGATTAACCCAGACTGGTATAATCTGGGTTCTTCGGAGATGAGCTCGCCTGTTGGCTTCGGCTCACCTTCCTCGGCCGGACTGGGGCAGGGCTAAACCGTGATGGCAAAACCCGTCCCGATAACGGGCCCAGTGAAGAAGACATTGTGGCTTCTCTATCTTGGCTGCGTGCGCGGCGACCCCCATGAACCATGGCTACTTTCGAGCTTAGGTATTGCCATTGACGGAGCTCGCGAAGCCTTTGTGGCGACGCCACACGAGTGTGGTTCATCCATCTTCTGGTTCTACTCCAGGTACGGTGTGCCGGCGACGTAAATGATTCCCATAAATGCCAGCTGCCCCTGCTTCTTTTTCCTTCCGATAGCTTGGGCATGGATTGATTACGAAGGCCAAGGCCGCATCTTTCTGTCGTAGATTGACTGTCACTAGGGGGTTACCAAGGCACATGATCTAGGGCGTTCGGACATCAGAGACTGCATCACAATAACCGCATTCCTTCCCAACTAGGAGTCGCTCTGGTAGACAGCAGCCAAGCCAAAATCCGCAGAGGCAAGACAGGTAGTGCGAAGCATTAAAGAAAAGGGAGGTGATGCCCAGCTCTTCCTTCCTCATCGCCTTACCTCTCCCATTGCCACATGTTCCAGGCCAGACTGAAGGTCCCTTGCTCTTTCCGTTCCCCTACTCTCCGCCTTCCTCACTGAGGCGTGTACAAGAAAGCGCTTTCCTGGTATGAAGATGGATGACATCATGCTCCTGCTGAAGTCGCATGTGAATCGAGATCGGATGGTAGAAGTTACCTTCCTTGTTCAGGAATGGCCTGGGTGGAGACATCGAGTGCTTCTCCTGGTCGAAGATATCGAATATTCGGGAGGATCAATGATGGATTCATCTCAGAGTCAAGGAAGACACTTTTTACCGACCAACAGGAGCTTAATTTTTCTAAACATATTGTTAGATCTATGGATGCTTATCAAATAATTCACCGGACAATGTCCGTCATCAGTTTTATTATCATCTACCTCTCTCAACTCTTGCGACCTCCTCCACCACCGGAGCGAACGACACTCCTCTCCCTCCCTACGGAACTAGTGCACGCAATCGTTTCCAAACTCCCTCTGGCAGAGCGTGTAATGCTCTCTAAGACATGCCGAGCCTTGAGATACCTCCTCCGCGCTGAATGCACGATAGCCATCCGCGCAATAACCTACCGAGAACGCATCGCCTTTCTCGCCGGAGTGTCCGCTTGCGTCTCGAATCGCTACCTCTGTCCACTCTGCTACGAAACCCACATGGTCAACACCCGAGACACGCCCACATCCTTTCGTTGGCCCCCTTGTCAGCAGAACACGGTACTACCTCCTCGCAGACCCGACATATCTCGTCCCAAGCTTGGAGCATACCACCTAGGACAACACCACATCCAGCTGGCCCTCAAACTCCATCGGAACCGCGATCCCAAATACGCCAAGTACCTCGACAAGCTTTTGGCACCTTACTTCGTCCCCCATTTGATATCGCCGCGGGACACCTCCTACATGGCCCAGCCCACCATCGTCGATGGTCGGTACATCCTCTTCAGAAGTTAGAAGCAACAACCTAGAAGCTCCACCATCGTGAGGAACATGCCGCTCTGCCCACACAAGACATTCGATGGGATTGAGATCACGAGGCATCCCATGGCATGCGACCCCGATTACCACGTCAGAACAGATACACCTAGCGAAGAGCTCGTCTTTCATGATTCGTGCCCCCGGTGTCCTACAGACTACTCGGTGGAGGTGCTTCCTGGTCTGGTCATCTTCAATGTTTGGCAGGACTTTGGAGGGGAGGGTCCGATGCTCGATCCGGCCTGGGCCGTCATGGTCGAAACAAGATGGAACGATAAGACCACGGGGCCATCAGTGTGTCATGAGGCTAGAAGCGTCAGAGAAGCGTTCGTCAGGAGGGACACTGGGCAAAATCGGATTCCTCTACGGCGAAAATACTTGACATCGCGAGATGACACGGATGCAGTGGTTGTGGAATGAAGGGCACGAGCGGATGAGGCTACGACGTGGACGATTTCCTCACAGAGAATAAGCGTCATTTCTTGCCCTGATGGCTGACGACGATGTGCTGTTAGCCCCGAGCTGTTTTTTAATCATTTGTCCTAGCATTGATATTGTCTGATGAAGCGCATACAAGGGGAATGTGGTATTCGAAGAAAGCGAGAAGTCGCAAATAGTTTATAGCGAAGACTTGGGGTATGTTCAAGCAGCAGACAATCAACTCTCCCCAGGTTTTCATTTGACAGACGTATTGCAGCATGAGCTCTCTAGCCCAGGAGCCAAATTAGAAAATCATAGTCCATAGAAAGTGAGATAGCCTCATCATCTCCAGATGCCGAAGCATTGGATCTCCTGCTTGTCAGCAATCGTAAGCCCACCGGCTTCGGAAGAGCGCCGCCAGCCAACGCCCCGTTCCCACATGCCAACGGGCGCCGGGATGCACTCTCCCAACCTCTAGCCATCATCTCCTTCCCATTGGCTCGAGCAGGACCAAGAGCCATGTACGAGCCGGACGTTCTATCCTGCAAGACGCCCACTCCCACACCACATTAGCGGACGATGAAGTCCGAGGTGAGAGTCTTTTAGTAAGTGGGATATGTAACTTGCACACCCCGCGTCATCTCCAAAATGCCTAACGCTGTGCCCAAAGAGCCCTCGCATGGAATGTCCGTGCAACGAGACGGTAATCGCGGGAAGGAAGCGGGTGTCACACGGGAGACCGATTTTTCTTTTTCCTTTTCTTTCCGTTTTCTCTTTTTCTCTTTATCTCTTTCACCTCTGGATGACACGCAGAAAACGGATGGTTTACACGTCATCAACAGCTCAAGCATCGAATAGGGGCAGAATAGAGCATCCATGGATGGCAGCACATGCAGCACATGGTGTGATGGCGGTTGCATTTCTTTTTTTTGTCCTACCTTCGAAAAGGGAGGTGTGAGCAATCTTGATCGAGGGAAAGAAGCCTTGGCCTTGCATGTACGAAGTAGGAACATTGAGGACCAATGCCACTTCACCCGTGGAGATAGAACATTGAAGTTGCGTTGGTCTCTGTGATGTGACTTCACGTTGTCAGCACGAGGTTGTAGCCGCGGAAGTGCCAAAGTCTTGGTCTAGAAACGGGCGCCACGAGGGCACGCCTATCCCCAGGTTAGGTCATAGCGTTGATATGGGTGAGCTTTGGTGTACCGATTTCCGATCCATTGAGTTGTATCGGTCGGCGCGAGGAATAAGCAAATGGAGCTCACGGGGCTGGAGAAAAGAATAAAAAAAAAAAAAAAAAAAAAAAAGTTGGACTTTGGCCTCAGAAAAATCCCGGGGTTAACACGGAGAACGTCTCTCTTAAAAAAAAATAAAATAAAATATAATACAATAAAATATGATAAATTTATTTAAAGATTTAGACTCAGGCCTAGATTCCAGCCCAATATGCAGGGACATGGCACAAATTTGGTGTCAGCAAAAAGCAAGCAACTGAAGCATTCGTTGGCGAGATCAGATCTGGCAAGAATGGCGAGTGTAAACCAAAAGAGTGAGTGAGCACATTTGGTTCAGTTCGACGACGGGGATCATGATTTCACCAGTCGCTTAGTCTAAGTTATTCTGGGGACTGATTGAGGAGATCGCCCGCATGGGCAGAGGCAGGTGGGAGGAAGATCGACAAGATGCACGACTAATGTTTTGATATCATGACTCGCTTAACCAGCCCTACCAGCCCGCTCCCAGACTCCAGTTTATTTGCTTTTTCTTTTTTGTTTTTCCTATCTGCTATCATCCCTTCGCTACCCTACGAAGTACCCTTTGCCCTCCAGGGAGAATCTCCGAGGAAATATTAGTATGGTGGCGATGAGACAGCAAACGGAGACGGAGAAGCTTAGGGCTGTCGATCGGAATCTGTTGGCGGCCGAGGTCTGGAGGGCAGATCGTGGCTCTAGCCCGAACTCCTGGATTGCTGGAGAGCTACGACGCGACCAATAACGAGATCGGACGACGACCCCTTCAATATCAAGATGATCTGCCAGTACAGGGAGGTTGCAGTAGTCAGTCCCCAACCGCTACGGCTTGAAGATCTGTGCAAGGCGGGCGTTTCAACGGGACAGTGCGGCTGGAAAGAAGCAAATGAAACCGGGGGGAAGAGACAGACAGGCGGTCTGCCGGCGTGCGCTAGACAAGACGGCCTCGGGGCTATCCCGGGGACGAGGCAGATCCTCGAGGTTTAGCGTACGCGGCTGAGAACAACATCAATGAGAACCCCGGTTTGATGAGGGTGTTCTCTGCGAATGATTGATGATGAGCATGTCCCAGAATTCTTCTTGGCAGGCAAATAGTGCAAACACCAGGAATGGGTGGACTATGTACAAGATCAAATTGGACGACACACCCAAAGTCACCACACCGGGTTGAAGTCTCGGTTGCAATATTCCAACCCTGTCCGCGGAACCTCATCCCGGTGATGGAATCCTACAAGGCACAAACTTCAATTGTCGAGCTTCGGAAGAGCTGGCGTAACCCGTTGATTGACCTCCGGTCCAGCACTGACATCATGACGAGGGTTAGATATCGCCGCTCAAGCATCAATCTTCATCTAAATCCGGTAATGAGCCAATGCATTCGCGTGGCGTAGGTTGCTCCTTTCAAATCCTGAATCCTAGGGTTTCAGTTGCATTCAATGCCTCTGTCAAGGACCGTAGAGATTCGGTTCCTCGTAAAAAAAGGATTTTCTTTCTTTTTTTCTTTCATCGGCACTCCTGGGAAGCTGATATTAGGACCGAATCGTCAACGGCCAAGATGCCTTCCTTGGGAGGTAACACAAACACCGGGGGGTTCCATTCATGCCCCTGGCATGAAGGAAACCGGTCTTCCCTTGTCAAAGCGGGGTCGAAACCGGGAACGCATCAGAACGAAATATTAACAGAGACGGACAATGACTTCAAAGTTGGAGATAGTCCGCGATCCTGGGACCTTGGCCTTGGAAGGGAAGGGAGACCTCCCGGAGCAATGGCAAATGGTGGAATGTGGGCCTGGGAAGACCGAATGGCATCGCTTTGAAGCAGCTCTGTCAAGGTGGCGCATGCGTTGGTCTCGATCGAAGGGATGGAGTTGGGCTGCATCGTTAATCCCGAGTTAGGATCGACTGGCTCAGCGCCAATCGTCCAATTTTTTTGGCCCATGTTTAACAGCGAAGACACGCACACCTACGTCACAGAACCTGTCGTGTGAGATCGCCAAGTTGCCTCTTTTCACGCTGAAAAGATGCGGCTCTCACCGAGTTACTGCCGCCAATCGAGAGTTGGCTTTGCAACAAATTTTTTCTTTTTTCTTTTTCCTCTGGAGGGTCTTTTTTGCCCCTTGTTTTCTGCTCGGTCTTGCTGCCTGGCAATTTCACCAAAGAGGTGCTTGAAATGACAAACAGGGCACTGACGCCGCGGAAATGAGCCTTGTCAAGAGGCAAAGCAGTTAGCCAAGGCAGCTTGTCCTTACCCTCAAGCATCGCATCGACAGGGGGAAGAATATTAGTGTTGAGAGGTTATCACATTCAATAGGTCGTGGTAGCGATAATGCACCTCTGAAATGAGACCTCAAGGGCCAGGCGCTGCGGCGACTTCCGTTTAATGTCGCACTTTCATGCAGGAGCTAAGAGCGGTCAGTCGGCCAGGCCTGGCCAGCCAGCGACCTGTGATTTGCAGACTCTCCTGGTCCAAAGGCCTGGGCTAGGGCCCTATCAGTAGGGCTGGTCCCTGGACGAAGAGCACGGGAGAAGCACATCTGCGCAAAGCGACAAGGGTGGCAACGGGAAGGGCGCAAGGGAGAAATTGGGAGGGAAGAGATGAATTGATGGGAGCACACAAGACGTTAATTCCAATCTTGAGATACGGCAGGGATGAGGCCCATTTGACGTAACACATTGGCTTATCGTCTCGACATTTTGTTTCAACACGAGATGATGCATCTACGAAGTAATCTTGGCCAAGCAGCTTAGTTTCTCCAGCTTCAAGGGAGTCAATTGATCAATGATAGCAACCGCCAGGCCATCCACTCATCCACCGCCGACTATGTAGGTACTTCGTACAACCTGCGCTGTAACACCGTGTTCATGAGGCTGATCAACCAAAACCCATCCAGCCAGGCTCAACTCGGTAAGTATCTGAGCACAGCAATGCTTAACCCTGCACATGCGCTCTCCGTGTTCAGTCCCCGCTGCAGCATCTCATTAAAGATGACTGTTAACCCTGGACAAGCTGGCTGGGACCGTGACCAAGCCATGCTTGCTCCGCAGATTGACAGATTGCCAGCCGGGCGATGGGGGTGTTTTGCGAACCGGGCCCTACACTGAGTTGATAGGCTCCAAAATTCGTACTCGTAAGGAGGAGAAACAGAACGGAGTCCTGGCGTTGGGGAGTATGCCTATACTTGCAGGAACGGAAAGTTTATGACGGAGATGTCTCGGGGCTTGCGTCTGTCTAACGGAAACCCTCCCGGGAAAGCCAAAAATCTCAGGGGGGTGAAACAAGATCCAATCGTGGGGTTTTTCCCCTCTCGCTGAGACAACTGCGCCTCGATGGCTTACGAGGTATTACACGACGCAAGCTGGACCTGGCTTGCCTGTTGAGAACTTGGGAAACTCGAGTCGAGGAAACAATTCTGGGATGGCGTATTATTATTACGGCTTGTACCATCTTCATTCACCACACTCTGCCGTTTTGAAGTCTTTCTGCATTTTCTTGGCAAGTTCACTAGCGCCCTGTTTCCATCGATCGACTGGTCTAGAAGAGGTGAGGGAGAGAACAAAAAAAATGTGGATCAATTTGCTCTCTCCACAGCACTCTGTTCTGGCCCAAACTCAGAGTTCCTTGATTTCCTTGATTTTTTTTTCTTTCTTGCTTCGTACTTTGTCCCGATATATCAAGCGGGGACAGAACGGAATGCAAGAAACGAACGAACGAATGAAGTGCAGGATAATGGAGTGCCACCTTCTCTTTCAACTCGTAGCTTGTCATACCCAAGTTCTGGCCCTCGCTCTCGCTTTCGCCTTTGCTCAGCCCTGTTTCTGGTGCTGCGGGTAGCCTTGAGAGATAGCGAGCTGATGCTAAATGTTTGCTTCCTATCCTCTCTGGAACGTGTCTGTGAAACCGGCCTGAGGGAGCTCAGCCCTAAAGACAACCGGATCCTTGGCAGCCGGCCGAAGTCGCGGAAAGCTGTCTCTTGCTGTCTCTTCCCGAGCTGCCTAAAGAGGCATTCCGAGAGACCTGTCTTGCTTGACAGAAGCTGGTTCATTTTGCTCTGCCTTTTCGTTGTAATGTCCCATTGTCGTTATGCGTTATGCCTCACCCGGGACTACACTTCTTTCAATGTGATGGTTCAAGTCAGAACCCATGAATTGTTCTAATAAGCACTAACATCAATTCGATCTCATGACACCGAACCTCAAGTCTGAGGGCGAGATCCTGTCAAAGTGCAGTCTCCACAACAACTGCCTTACAGGGCGGCCAAGCCCATAAGGCACGAGAGTGATGGTCGGAATTGGACAGACATGGCATGAGCATGCTTCATGGTGGTACGGCCCAGCCATTTTCTCTTTCTCCGAAAATGGAGGGAAACACCAAAAAGCAAGGTTAGCCGTGTGACCATCGAAGCAAGACACATTCTGACCACCATCTCCATCGAGCCCCCGCTAGTATGAGTACACGCACTGAGAGTAGTTACAGAGTCTCCGAGAAGGGAGAGGGGGAAATGTGAACTGCATTTCCCATAAATCAAAACGCAGGGGAGCCACTTTTGCCGTCTCTAATGGTTGAGCCCTTTTTTTTTTTCGAGCTAATATTCGCCAGCCTTAATTCTAAGTTTGCCGAGTAGGCCAGCACCAACCTTTTCTCAGGCCATGTTAGAGGCGAATACTTTCGTCAAGAGTCATCAATTAAGTCAAGGTCGAGCGAGTTCGGCGACTGATGTTTGCTTGCTGTTTACGAGGCTATACGCACCGAGCCTCATTGGTCTAGAACAGGAGTGCACGAGTCGTTTAACACCATCACATCACATCCCGGAGTGGCCAAACTCTTCATCTGAGAGAATTCAAGTTGGCAGCCCGGTCAGCCCTATGCCTAGTTTGGTATACATTGCTTGTACCTCGTACATACGGATTGTGCCACTCCCCAATCTTCCGTAACCTGCCGTGCCTGGTTTACCTACTTCGTAGGTCCACCCACCACCCCTTGCCTTACGAAGTACTTCGTACAAAACGGTAATTACAGAGTCTTACTCCGTCCATTACTTCGTAATACTTGCCCTTGTTCTCCATCCGCCTTGGAGGCAATATCTGAGCGCAGACACACCGGCCAACATCGTGTTCGTATTTTTAGCTCGGTATTAATGCACCACCTCCAGGCGACGCCCTGTGATCTTGGCTAGCTGTGTGATGAAAAGAGGCGCCAGGGGAATCCATGGGTGACGAAAAGTTAACCTGAAAAATTTACCAACCCGGTGGAGGGAAAATATATTGATGTGCCCCCCCCAAGATCTTTAGTTCCCCCTTCCTTTCCGGCTTGCTGAGCAGAATAATACCGTACCGCGATGAGAGAGGCTCATGGCTGGCTAGGGCCAGGATACGACCGTCCCAATGAATGTGTCAGTTGCGGTCCTCCATTGAAAATTGTAGTGGGAGGCTATTCCCGATCGAGTAGGATGTAATATTCTCCCATCCACTCGTAGTAAAAGACCGCAAGTACTCTCCCACCTGCAATTATGGCGGGAAAACGATGGTGTTCCGTCTCCGTCGCCCAAAATTCGGGCAGAGTTCGGAGCGAATGGCTCATAAAACAATGCTCATCAACAGTGATTAGAAAACTAATCAATCAATCAGGGGACATCTAGGTTAGGAAATTGGAACGAGGGACCTCCCCAATGCTTTTGGGACAGAACATTAGGACAGGCCCCAGGGCTGCGGTACGCTGATTTGAATGCGCACTGTCGTTGACCCGGATTTAGGACAAGGTGGGAATAGCGCCAAGCCCAACCGAGCTGGGTGTGTCGTCTAGTCTTGACATTTCCGCTCCATGAAAATAGTTTCCGGGGATTATCAACTCTCCGGGGGGGATTCTTTAGTTTGGATCAGAAAACTAAACTATAAGAAAAACTTTGGCGTTTTCTGGGCTCAAATCGATATGTCATCGGTGGATATGCCAAACCCGAAGTCCGCGGGAGAGTGCCTGACATGCTTCGTTGAGGCTCTCGTGTTTTTAAAAGCTAGAGTTCGACGGTGAAGGAGGAATTCGCGTCAAATGAACGCCAATCTCCTTTAGTAGGAACCTATTCCGCTGTCTCGGTCTCGCCCTCCGTTAATGCCGGCCGAAATGATGAACGACAACCAAGGAGTGGGGCAAGACACCCGGTGGACTGGATTTGCTGCCTTTCAAGACCACGAAACAGGCAAAATTGAACGAGAGGTACTTCGTACAAGGTCGACTCCTTGTCGGGGTGCAGGGACTCGAGGGGTCAATTTACGGTCATCCTCCGTCAGTGTTCCTCCGTAATCAATGTAATCAATGGACACCGCACCTTGTAAGGTTTCCACATACTCCGTACTATCCTCCCCCTCTTAGTGCTCTTGAGCCCTGAGAGCTCAGCCTTTTCCCCTCTCGCCACTGCGTGATGCCAAGACGTCTGAAGTGGAGCATACATTAGTGTAGTGCACTTCGTAGTAAACTACCTTGGAAGGAGATTGCGAATGATGGTAGAACGGAAAGGAGGGGGTGGTAAAACAGGCAGCACTGCCACAATCCGTGGCAGGCTTGCTTCGTAATAGTGTACTCCGTACTCCGTCGTTCGCGCAAAGTGCCCTCGGTGTTCTGTCCCACTTTTTTTCCTTCCCTTGGGAAATGGTCCGTGGGTATTTTGTACTTCGTAGGGCTTCCTGGATTTCCAGGGGACTATCCGGGAAAGCGAAGGTTCAGCAGTCATGGTAGCGTGTCTTCCCTTTTCTCCACAAGGCCAGGTGCGAACGGACTTGGAACTATTCTGCATTTGTTCTGGTCTTGCCGCACACACCCTCATTATCTCACTGAATGGCCCACCACGCCGGTTGAGCGAGAATTGTCTGGGGCGTCCTCTGTCCAGGGTGAGAAGGACGTATCAGTGTCCGAGTCAGGCAGCCCCCCTTGATAAACTAGTTTGCCTTGGTGCTATCGAGTTATGTGTAGTAGACTCCTGCAACTATTACTAACTAGAACACGGGAGGCTGGATGGGATTAATGTGCGACATCAATTTGATATCATCGTCAAAGCGTAGCTACCGCACTAAACTGGACCTAAGATTCGGAGCTGCTAGAGCACGCTCATGTGTACGCAAGGAGGGTCAGAAGCGGGGAAATGTCATGATGGTGGCTCCGGTTGAGAGCTTGAGCTTTTGACCTGCGAGCTTCGGACCGGACTTCTTTAAGTTAGTTTAACTTTCGGCTCTCGACTTTCTTCTCCGACCCTCCTTTGTCAAAGAGGAGGGCTTGGATAGATGATTGGGTGGTGCAGGAAGCTCGAGGAGAACTAAGGGAGACGAAGGGTTCTAGGCATCAACATCTTGCACAACAACTGAGGGGAACCTTCTTCGATCCGAGAGTCTGGCCAGTTTCAGCCACGGGCACCCGATGTAACAACTGCCGGCCTTCGAGAATTTGATGATGCTCTGGCGAGTGGCATCTTCCTCCACCCCGAAATTCTTGGAAGAAATAACGGGGTTTCGGTGGAGACCTCACCGCCTTGATTTCTGTTGATGACCGTTTTGGCCCCGCTTGTCAACAACCAGTTGAGCCTCTCCCTCAGACACTATCTCCTATTTTGTAAAGCAGGACAGACACCATTGCTCAGAGTAGTAGGTCGTGCGTGATCTTGGGACGGGGAGGACGTCAATTGCTCGGCGATCAGCAAAGCCAACCCCTTACCCCAATCTGGGTAGTCTCGCCCTCTCTGTTCGGATGACGGAGATCGTTATATCCCCCAAGTGTCTCGGGTTTGGGGACAGTCCTGTCTCAGCAATCTTAGGGGGTGCTTAGGGCCGGGCTTCTCCCGTGTCGTGATGAACTTTTGACATGGATAGACCCCGACGTAAACGGCGATATGCCCCTTTAGCCCTACGAAATCCAGAAACTCAACCGGGGGAAATGGTGGGGCGTAATCATGGAAGTGTGCACTTTGGTAGGTCACCGATACGACGCAAGAGGCTGGCTTTTATAAGGATGCCTCGGCAGGCGGTCGGATCATTTCTGAAGAACTGACGAACGGCGGGTTTCATCTCCTTGACTGGTCCACTACGACGACTACTGATTTCCGTGAAGTAATAGCCCCAGTCTAGCGCTGCTAGGCCTAAACCTTGTCGAAGGATAGAGCGGTCTAGTGCCCTCAGGACCCAGGTTATTATGGTTTAGCGTTGTTCCAGCCACGCGCTCGATGGTTTGGTTTGTGAGGATTAATGCAAAATGGCGAGTTTCCCATTAATGTCTCCCCCCCTCATTGTTGAATCACTGATGCACTATTCCCGATGTGCAGACCGGGAAGGGACGTGCTTTCCCTCTTAAAGCCCGAATTATCCCCACTGTTCCTGCCATGACTCGGGCGACGTAACACATTGTCCCTTCCACTGAGTGATATCCATCTGTCTGGGGCATGTGATTTTAGTCTAAGATTGCGGGACTTGGCAAATACTACTCCAGCATTCTGACCCCCCAAATTACCCACAATCCCAGACACTTCTCGGTTTACTTTCCTGTCAACCAGGGCCTGGGGCCGGGGTTGACAAAGTGGACATGCTTCGGTGTCGCTATTCTACTAGAAAAGGCTCGAAGGCCGTTATCATATCAAGTTGTATACATTTCACGATTCGGGCAGCACGAGCAGGTGTTAACTATTATTACGACGTACGAAGTAATCGGCAAAGTAGACAGGGGCTAAGAGAGGGGAAAAAAGAAAAAAAAAATATCTGGAATGCACACGTGCTCACTTTTTTTCTCGGCCGAGGCACGAACCTCTCGACAGTTGTTGACGGCTCGAACAGGTGAGGGGCCTCTGCCGGGTCCGCTCCCTGGTACGTGCCAAACGCCACTTCCGCTTGGCATGGGGCAGGCAATTCGGTTCCCACTTTTCCTCGCAACTGTGGTTCCGAGCCAATAGAACGTGGCATGTACCAAGTACTGTACACTGTGGTAGGGCTGATGAGGTGCTTCGATGCCAGTTGCAGGGACCGGCCGGTCCTTTCAAAGTCATTGATCGCCCCCCTCTCGGGAGCGGTCCCGTCGCATGGTTTCCCACACTTTCTAATCAATGACGCCGAACCACTATCAAAATATCATCAAACATCTATTATCGAGAGTTATGAATAATAGTTCTCTAATCCTGTCCCTCCGGAGGACACATACGAAAAGGGTTGCGGGAACATAAAAAAACGTGGATACGACAATACCGGTTGATTATATTCGTGCACACCTACCCCTGGAAAATAACTGGGACAATAAGGAGCCTAATATAATGGATGTCAATGTCTTGCCTCTTCGGGGTCAGTCGCCGAGATCGCGCCGGCTTTTACTGGAGGGGCGGATCCCGTCATAGTGTACTACTTTCCCAACAGCCTCGCCCGTAATTTCAGTCCGCCCACTGTCCCGCTTGACATTTTGACCGGCTCATACAGTACGAGACGATCGTCATATGCACGACGCTATAATTACTGATGGACTTGCGTGGTTGCTGATGCAGGATGAGAGAAGGTGATCAGAGAAGAAAAAAGGAGGAAAGAATGCAAGACAACCTATTAAGTGTCGCTATACTTCGTACACAGGGAGTTGTACTTCGGGCCATCATCCCTTACAATGTGCTTCGAACTCTCTCTCACCCGCTGCTTGCATGGATGTTCCTGAAGAAACGAATCAAACATTCCTCGCAGTGCAGCAAATCCACTGTATCTGAAACTACCCCCGAGGCCCATTGGCAGACTGAACTTGGGGAAAGAAGAGTTCCTTGCGTGCGTAGTGGCTGCGGATACCCATAAGGCGCAGCTGCAAGAGATCAGAAGACCAACCTCTCAATCCATATCCTAACCTAGTTTCTTTGCTATCATTTCAGATGCAGGGCGCTGTTCTGTCTTCCTCTTACTCGGTAACATTTCACTAATAAATTTCGCCCTTTTTGATTCCCTGTCCGGCCAAAGGGAATGATTCCGTTGGTAAGCTTCATATTATTGCGTAACAGTATTGACCTTTTTGGACGGCGTGGTGTAGCCTTACTAGGCTGGTTGGTGGGTGGAGTGCAACCTCAGGGTGTGCGTGCCTTTCCCCAACACACCAGATGCAACTGTAATACCATGTGGATGTATGCATATTATGAGCAATTGTGACTCCAGTCAGATTATAGCGTATTAACTGTTTACGAGGGGATCAATACCAGAGGCTCACCGCATCGAGTTGGCCCCGTACTTCGTAAGCTCCATTCTGGGTAAAGACGACCGAGCTTACGAACGTCGGTGGGAATATCAATGAAAGGCGCAACGGTGCTTACATTGAAGCCACTTTGGAATGCGTTGTCGGACCAGAATGTGGTCTTACCACAGAGCCAACATCCTCCCGACTTGAAGGCACTGACATCAGACGCATAAACCACCACATGATGTCTCGTCAGCTCCATCACCTCCCAAAAGTCACACACTGTCGTCCATGTCACGACGAGGGGAGTACGGTCAAAGAAGATTGATGCTCCTACTACTTCGTAGGCATGATCATGTCCTGGGCCACGAATAAGACACGTATTCTGCGTCGCACCCCATTTGAATGCCTGTCCGTGCGGTCTGGAGGAAAGGAAAGGAATCTGGTGAGGTGTTGGGAGTTGGTCACTCTCGCTTCATAGACTTTGCGGAAACCGCGAAGCGTGTGGACCATTCCCAGACTTTATCTCAGTTAGACTATTCCATCATGCGAAACAGAAACCATCGTTCCGCTTGGCGTCTTCCTCCTTCCTTCCGTAGGAGTAGAGGTTAATCCCACGACCCAATCTGCGACCCTGTACGAAGTAATCATCGTACTGAGTACAGTGTGGGAGGGGAAACGGAAATTGAAGAGGATGAAACGGTGGTGGATGAGAAAAGGTACACCACGGTTGGTCAGTGCAAGTACACAGGGACTGTACCGCGATCTTTTCCACTTCACATTACGTCTGCTCGGGCTCGAATGTAGTGTAGTGTATGTACATACTCGGAGGTAAACAGTTGAGGATCAGATAATAAGGCAACTCCCTTCCTTGCTAGACCGGGCTCCCACCCCCTAAATTACCAGCACACTCCAAAGTACTTCGCAAAGTTGCCCTTGAAAAATGGACCGGAAGAGTGGGCGTGCGGCGTGTGCCAAGTAACTGGGAGGTACACTAGTACCTCGTAGTGCGAAGTATTTACGCTAGTGTACTGTCGAAGACCAGCCCTGGAAGGCAACTCGTCCCCACCTTTCTTGGGTTCAATTTGCAACTGATGTTCTCAGCCCCACTTCTTTCCTTCCCTACAATGCACATTATTCCTCTGTCCTTCCCGATTGACCAAAAGGTCTTGTTTCAATAGGGAGTCTAGTGCGAGTCCGGTCCTTCTCTCTGTGACAAGTCAGTGAAGTAGTGCGTTTGTGAAGGGCTCCTATAAGAGATCGAAGGCTAATATATGGAGTAATCCTGTTTGATCAGAACTCGGTTGATCTGGGCCTGTCTGGTATGAAGCAGGAAGGAATACAACTGAAGTCTTGGCTATGGAACGGCAAGTTCTTTCCCAGTTTATTGATGCCAACCCATGACAGTCAAGAACCATGTACTACTATTGTACAGGGTGTTTGACGGTGTCATCTTAAGGACCAACAACTATGATATTGGAGGATACGGCATAAAATGCCCTTTGCTCCCATAAAAGTCATTACCTGCATCCCTGACTCGAGGACCTCGTTGGTTGCTTTGCAGCCGAAGGCAGATATAATAAGTCAGGCCAGGACGCCTCTTTCCTTCACCATCGGATTTGATAAAGCTACTTAAAAACTTGACTCCTGCCCTTTGAGTCGCTTCGCTCAGGTGCCAAGAAATGCCCTGGTGCTGTGATTAGCCAACTGGCCAGCAAGTGCAAGCCAAGTTCCAGAACGGGGCGCTGATAGGGGTGGGCACATGGGGGTGGAAGGGATCGTGTACCTTTGTCCTGTTACGGACGCCTGATCGATTCCGTAGCGCCGGGGCCAAGCCAATCGATTCAGCCCCACAGCCTACCGTAATCTGAGGGCTGGCCTACCCTGTCCTGTCCAGTGTCCACCCTGGGCCGTAGGGGGTACGGCTAGCGGACTGACCATAGGGTCAAGTAAGGTACATACTCTGTCAGCGTCCACACCAGATCCATCAATCAACAAGGAGTGTACACCATGTTGTACCACCTCAGAAAAGGCGGGTAAGCCCTATGTAGAAGGCGGGCGACTCGACTTCCCCATCGCTTCCCAAGTGAACCACGCAGGACGCCATACGAAAGTATAATATGGATCCCAACTTCCCCTTGAGCATCAAGAGATCTACTAGCACGAAGTATTTGATGCCGACTGACTTCTGAAGGAGCCCCTGGTACAGTTGTACCTTCCCACCAGCAGTAATATATTTGATGCTGCATATACAGAGTGCTCCGCACGCAGCTGGCAGTCGATTCCTTTTCCATTTTTATTTGACCTTCCCACAGTAATACCTGCTTGGTTCCCCATTCGCATATTACTTGGGCTCTCCCACCTCACACTCCTTGACCCTGTATTTCGTCTTTTCGAAGTGCTGGCTGTCCGTAACTTGTATCTCGACATCTCGGGACACCAGCTCTAGCCAACAACATCCAGTCAACGAGCCCGACTCGACACACGGCCAGACAGAGAACACGTTCGCACAGCTCACACACTCTACGCCCAAACACACCGAGACCGGGCATGCATGGCATTGGACAGGCAACAAAATCTTTTACTCACACAGCTTAGATGACATCTCTCACGACTACGACTACCAGCGCCTTTCACCCAAGACCGCGCGTAGGTACAATACAATAATACCGTAGACATCGGCTTTCCCACCATCGTCCATCCTTGCATAAGTTGGCACTCGCCGCCCATTATATATCTAATTGTGGCAACGACGACATCGGTTAGCAAAGTGCGTTGTGACTGAATCAGGGATTCTGTTTAAAGCCAAGGAACACGATTCGATTCCAACGTCTCGTCGCCGAATGGTTCGCTAGCAGGGGGCCAATCTTCCCGCCCCTGGCCACGATACATACAACCACCCTGCATTCTACCTTCCACGGTTGATCAGAGCAGTTGATCCCTTCTCATTACTCCTGTGTCCTCCCAACTTCCTCTCGACCAGTCCATTGTTGCATTTTTTTCCCCCCTTCTCCTCTTTCCCCCGTCTTATTATTATTATTCTTTTTATTCTTTTATCCCTCTCTTGAACTTCCCTTGCCGCATTCCTTTTTATTCTACCATCGATCACCAACAGCTTCAGGACACCAATTTTCTTTTTACAATCCCAGCAATTGAGCTCTAAATATCGCCCCTGGAGGACCCGCCGAGCTCGTCGACCGGTTCCCTCAATCGTATTGACGTCTGCGCTTTTTGCCCTAGTGCTCGGTACAGGCGGAAAACACACCCCCGGCGGCAATCCCGAATTTCGTCGCCACCAGACGCTTCGATTTTCTGCAGTCGGCGCTGTTGGCCGCAGGAACCCAAAAATAACTCCAGCAAACCGGATTGTTGGTTTTCAATTATTTTAACGACCCTCTGTTGCTGGACGCTTCATGACGATCTCGTTGGTCCTCGCCGAATCTATACGAACCCCTGTTCAGCTGCCTTGTGGTCGTCTTGGTGGCAATTTAACTTGCGAATTCAGCTGTCATCATTCTCACCCCGGCTTCGCTCTCGCAATTCCTCCTCACACTCCGACGCCATGTCTTTCAGTCGACAGCACGGCCCCGAGGCCTCTAACCTCCCATCAATCTTTATAGCTTCGGATCCTCCAGATCGATATCGTTCTCCCCCCCAAGCCATGCCTTACGAACAGCTTTCATCTTCTTCCACCACAAGCGCCATGACGATTCCGGGTGTTCAAAGAGTCGAAGAGGTTCCTCCACCATTACCCCCGCCGCAGTTCCCTTTTGGAAGGCCGCCTGGCTATGACTACAAGGAGCCGCGACGAGATTCGTTTAATCCTTTCAGCAGCAGGGAACCTAGCCTCTTTGGGAGCGGAAGCTTTAGCAGCATGGATCGTGGACCCTTCTTACGAGTGGAGAAAGACGAAGGATATGCGAGTCTCTCGTCCACTAGGTAAGCGTGTCTCTCTTCGCATTTCTGCCACAGCCCTGTCGCGCCTCTGAGGCGACAGCCTTGGGACAATTGGGGTGTGCTTAGTCGAATCCGATGCCCACTAACATGGCCAATGATCGTTAGGTCCAAGGACTCTCTGCCTACCGGCTTTGGCGCCTGCCACAACCGATTCCGATTCCAAAGCAGCGCCGACGACTACTGCGACAACATGAAGAACAAGCTCAACCCAATTCGGACATTCGACAAGTCCCCGACTTCGTCCATCAGCCCGTCCTCTGCCCAGGATCCCTTCCCTTCTCGCCTCTCGCCCGAGGGCCGCTTACCTCCTTTGTCTGTGCCAGTGTCCCTCCCCTTCCGAACTTCAATTCTCGAGGAACCAGAGCGATTTACGCAGACCCCTCTCCATTCGGCGGTGTCACCTCGCCTCGGTCCTTTCTCTCTCAGCAGCCGCGATCCTCGATCCCCCGGTGGGAACTCGGACGTGGATTACTCAGTTAGGCGTCGTCGATCTGGAAGGACAAATAGCACTTCTCTTGGTGAAGATTCCGCAGCGTCCCCTCGGGGTGGTTACGAACTGCACAGCGCCGATTCGGAGATCGCCGAGACCTCGTCGATGCGAAGGCTGCACCTGGATGAATCCAAGGAATATCATGTAGCCGGGCTTAAGCGACGTGCGTCATCGCCTCCCGGTGACGACTCGATGCTGCACTCTATGGGTAGCCAAAGTGACCTACGACGCCGGGAACCCTCTCGAGGCTCTCCTACCCCGAGGCTAGCCGTCCACCCGAAGGGATCTGGATCTTCAGTGTCGTCTGCTGGTCGGAGCGGCTCCTTTGCCTCGACATTTTCCGTCGCTGCGCCAAGCAGTGCGACGAGCGTCAATTCTTTCGGGCGAAGGTCTCCTGTGCACCTGTCGCCTGGTGGCGGCACTGATGGAGGGCAAGGCTACGCCATAAACCCATCGCCGCGGGGCTCGATTTCTCGGGGAACCCACCAACGAAATATTAGCGAGAGCAGGCAAATGGCTTCTCCCCGCAAGATTACCGAGGTCTCCAAACCCAATGGACAGCGAATGCAAGGCTTCATGCTCATGTGCGAGTGCTGTCCAAAGAAACCCAAGAAGTTCGAAACACTTGAAGAATTATGGTACATAACATCCCATACTATCCTACGATTTGAGGTCAAGGGTACGGAAATGTTGCTGCTAACACACATTACTTTATAGCGCACACGAAGCCGAAAAACAATACGAATGTCTTTATTGTGGCAACCGCTTCAAGAACAAAAACGAGGCGGAGCGACACCAGAACAGCCTTCACGTTCGCCGTCACAGCTGGAGCTGCAAAGCGCTCACGAGCTACAGCCAAGCGTTCCACGAGAGCACTAACCGTCCAGGTGAGGCCGATACGTGCGGTTATTGTGGGCGAGATTTCGAGCGCACCGGACCGGTGGCTGCGGGAGGGGTGGGACGCACAGCATCGGACCAAGACTGGGATGAGCGGATCCATCACCTCACAGCAGACCACAAATTCAGGGAATGCAACAGCAGCAAAAAATTTTACCGGGCCGACCACTTCCGCCAACACTTGAAGCACAGCCACGCGGGATCGAGCGGGAAATGGACGAACATGCTGGAAAACGCATGCATGATGGAAGAGGACCCAACGCCCAAATGAGGGTCAGTGGGCGCTACTGCGGGAGGGTCGCATTGCATGCTTCTGCTCAGAATACTACTGGTCGCCGTCATCGAGATAATACGGTCATTTGTCACCGTGCCTAACATGCTCGGCGTGGTCAATCTGGACTCGCTCCCCAGGGACCGCTGCGTGGGCTGGACTGCGTGGGCCAATCGTCTCCTGAACAAAAATTTCATGAAGAAATTCGGTGGTGCGGGTATGAATGCGGGGAGCCAAGGATGCACCCGATGGGTAAAATCGATAAAGCCGCCTTCTCCGGGAGAAGGAATTGATGCCTTTCCCACTTTCTAGGTGCTCTCTCTTTCCGTCTCGACGCGTCGATTTCAGGGACAGCTCTCATTGCCTTTCCTCCTCCGATCGAGGAACTCCTCGCACAAGGGCGGCAGCGGGGACACCGCGGCTTCCTATCATCGATGCCGGACATGATCGCCTTGCCGTGCAGAGCTGTTGCGCTAAGATAGGAAGGACAAGCACCGATTCCCATCCCACTCCACATCTATTTTGCTGCCGGCGGCAGGCTTCCCTGTATCTCAACATTTGGACCGCCCTCCGAGACCGCCGACACTCGACACGCCTGGACGCAACGGGCTTGGTACGCCAAGCATAGTCTGTGTTAAAGACATGGGTTCGCATAGGCCGCGAAGAATGCGAATTTATGTTTTGCGGCGCATGGAGGATCGACCTGCAAGATTGCGACTTGCCATTATGAGCGAAACGGCTTCGCGACTCTTCTTTTGTTCCGAGTCCCTCAACCATCCTCATTTCCCCATTATTCTTTTCTTTACTCTTCCCTTGACGTTTTATTCTCGGCATTCAATTACGAGTAAGAACGCATCCTTGTTTTCATGTTACGGATTCCCCTGGGAGTGCACACAACGGCGTCGGTAGATCAATGCATTGGCTTTTTTCAAGGCTTCTGGTTATTTATTCATTTTATGTATTCCCGTACCATACCGCGCGTTTTTGGATTCTTTTTCTTTGATAAAAAGCGAAAAAGGAAAAAGGAAAAAACAAAGAAAAAAAAAAGAAAAAAAAATATTGCCACCCACCAGCACCGGAAGTGCCAAGCGAACAACACTTGAGATTGGCAGATGGGGGAAAGGGTCTTATTGATTTTTGTCGCCGCCAACGCAAGTTGACACCGGACAGCAGCAAGCCTGCATTAAGGTGGACTTGCTACGGATCAGAGCGGTGAAGAGACTGGGATGTATGCCATGAAAGGGGTGGTGGAGTAGAGGAAGTGGTGTCGACACACCAGTTGCACCCCACCTCCTCTGACCAACCGAATGAACGGCAGTTTCTTGACAACAAGAATATATATCTTGATGAGACACGCACGCACACGCACCTTGACACGCACACATACATGAGGACAACCAACTCTTGGGCCACGAAGCAGAAACATCAGGGCCCGCCATGACCTACCTACCCGTGCGGCGAATATACCCGGCCAGCAGGGCCAGCAGGAAAAATATCGTGAGCGGTGTCGGAGATCACGGGGCATAATGATGGAATGTACAACGAGTATTACTCTTTTCCCTTGTTTTTGATTTTGATTTTTCCCTTT
Organism: Scedosporium boydii; assembly: GCA_002221725.1. Taxonomy (NCBI): domain Eukaryota; kingdom Fungi; phylum Ascomycota; class Sordariomycetes; order Microascales; family Microascaceae; genus Scedosporium; species Scedosporium boydii. The sequence goes on from NJFT01000092.1 coordinate 85,354, forward strand.
TCCTTTTCACGCCTTTATGACGATAGGTTGACGGACCTCGGAGCATTAAAAATACCTACCATGTAACATGTTGGTCTTTGACGGAACCAGTCCGGGGAGATATAAACTGGATTGTTTTTTTTTTTTCTTGCTTTTTTTCCTTTCTTTACCTGACATCTATGTATGGCTATGCTTAATCACCTTTCTAATCCACACCTCTATGTAAATAGCTATTTTCTACCGAGTAGTTCCCATGGCATTGATGATGATCTAACTACGAATGATGTTGCTGTTCGGTACACATTAGTTCGAATTCAACATATCCCTAATCAAGCATCGGAGGGTCATTGTCAGACCCTCAGACCCATGTTCGCTCTCACTGACCAAGCACCAAGACGGAGAAGACGGGAGGTCGGGAAGTAAGCGGGCAGCAAGTGAGCCCATCTGTCACCATCGTGGTCTGGTCCATGTGCCAATGGGGACTAGCACGGAGCCGTTATCGCCTAGCTAGGCTACGGATAAGACCCTGAGCAGCTGGGCGTGGAGGCTGGCCTGGCCCTACGAGGATCCTTGGAAGAAGGCGCTAAGTGGCCCCTACAGGTGGGTTTTTAGCAGGGGGTTTGTGCAAGGATCGATGGAAATATTGATAGAGTCTGATGTGGGCTTATATTCGGTGTAATCCATTGTTACAGCTTCGTGCCCGTGAGAAAGGAGGACAAAACAGGAAAGCCAAGGGAGTGGGGCAGAGCAGAACCAAGGCCAGGTGAGACCCGAGTGCTATTTTTGGGAACTGTTATTTCGCCCTCTGGCAAAAAACAGTATGCGGAGATTACCTCGTTGCAACTCTGTTTAGTTTTTTTTTTTTTGTGTTTTTCAATTGTTCCCTTTCGCTTCTACCGGATAACACACGGACCTGATTTATTTTTGGGAGGGGTGCATCTCTTTTTTTGAGGCGGGACGGACGACTGGCATGAGAGGTGTATGAAGTAGAGAATATAGAAAAAAGGTATCCCGGACGTGAGAGAAGGCGCGAGGGGTACAAGGCCGTGCAACAGGCGGCCAAGAATTAATCTACGAAGTAGTTTTTGTTCGGTAGGATCGTGGGTCGCGGGGGCGGGGTGTTTGGAGTGCCCGATAAACGACAAAAGGTGAGACCGGCCCAGAGGACTTGCATTTCATACCTGCAAAGAGTCGTGGGGGCAAAAAAGAAGGAAGTCCATCCATCCTCCTTCACTGGGTACCCCTACCCCTAGTCCTCTCGGTGTCGGATGACTTCGACTAGACTTGCCTTGCTCCACGCAGATGCACATGCAGATGCTTTTGCTCGCCATACGTCAACACATTTACATGGCAGGGATGGCTGGCCATTTGCTGGCATCAGTCCCTTTCTTTCGCGGATTAGTGTGTATGAGTAGTGTACAGGCAAGGTTGGGGGGGGGGAATGGCCGGGAAAGAGGAGGTTGGAAACATTTTGGAGACGTATTACTGGATGTTGCGACGGCGACGGTGGTGATGGTGGTGGGAGAAGGCATGTGCGCCCTTTCTGAAGGGAGCACGATCAACTGCTCTTCTGTACAAGTATCCGCAGTGCAGTGCAGTTTTTGCGTTCTTTTTGGGGCCGCTAGATCCCAAGTGGGATTCAATACCAAGTCCTGTGCCTCGGTATCAATAACACTCGATACTTGGCCAGAGGAGGTGGGTCTCTTCCGGCTTTACAAGGACATACGAAAGTAGGAGGGACGAATCGGGGACTAGATCAGGTCACGACATTCCCGAAAGCCGACGCAGAAGTTCCACGCAGCAGCAAAGCCTTCTTGCCCCCCTCTTCCCCTCTCCTCAACGTGTCCAAGGCATTTGATGGTTGTTTGTCGAAAAGCGGTGGAAGGGGCCTAGAACAAAGCGTGGGGACCTTTTGGGAAATGTTTCTGGTTCTATGCGTCCAATCCGAGATCGCTGCAGCTTTCCGTTCGGTGAAAGTTCCGTTCATGTGATTCAGCCCTACCGGAGGGGATCCCACGACCACGACACGACGCTGCAAGACTCGCGATCTTTGCACGACAAACGGGAGTCGCTACGTACTTGACGGAAAGCGGACTCCGAAGAAGTATAACGTACTGGTATTCTCGTAAGAGACAGTAGTGGCTTTCTCACGTTGGAGGATGTTCCAATGTCCGTCCTCTTGTACTTGGACAGACGGTTCTGGTTGGCGTTTTGGTGCAATCTTCGGAGTCGCCAGGCAGTTAGCGAATAATTGCCCCGATAATTGCATGGATAATGATGCAACACGTGTATCGAGGCATCACAAGCTGCGCATAAGCTGTGCCGGGATTCGAAATCTTGAATTATCGCCCTGCAGAACAATTTCACCAATTGTCTCTGACCCGGCTATTATAGCTTCATCTAAAAGCAACACGGCTGAGAATCTCACGCTTTCATTTGTCGTGCATTCTCGCACTCGCAGTCCTATCCATTCCTGTCAGGGACCGCTTTTCTCGTCACAAGAATTTGCAGGGCTCCCTCGCTTCAAGGCAGTGGCGTTCCAGGACGGGCGGGGGCGGGGGCGGGGCACTTCAGCCGAATTTTCTTACCCCAGATTTCACAATTTCACCTGCAAACGGGGTGGTCGAAAAACATCGGACAACTCTACATACAATTCAAACTACAAAAGGCGTTATACGGGAGAAACGGTAGCTGTTTTTTCCTTGGTTGGGTGAAGGATTATCATACCCCTTTTAACTTCCGTTTCCCCCACTCCATACACAAGGCTCTTATTCCCTGTTCCAACATGTCACTAGACCGGATAGAGGGCAAGGAGAACCTCTACGTCGGGAGGTGAGTCGCATCCCATCCTCAACCCCGTTTACACGGTGTCCCAGAGCCGCGTTGGCTAACTTACCCATAGCATATTTGCTCTCAGACGGCCCAAGGCCCTCATGGACCATGGTGTCACCCACGTACTCTCCGTCGTGGGGTTCAAGCACAGGGAGATGGAAGGAGACGCAAACAAGGGTCCCACCTGGGACGACTTCAGAAACAAGGCCCAGCACATGATGATCGACATCGACGACGTAGACGACGAAGATCTCCTAATACACCTCCCGAAAGCCGTGCGCTTCATAGAGCAGGGCCTCTACCCATCGCGGACACCGCCGCCAGACGGTGGCGAAAGTTCGAGTGAAGGTGACGAGGATGAGCTCGAAACCGAAGGGGCCGTCTTCGTCCACTGCGCCATGGGGAAATCACGCTCCGTGGCCACAGTGGCTGCGTATCTGCTCTGGAAGCACCCGCAACGCTTTGGAAGGTCCGCGGCCTCGGCGGCTAATCCGGATTCGAGGAAAGGTGGCGGGAGGGAGGCCGTCAACGGGGCGATCGAGTGGATCAGGAGGAGTCGCGCCATGGCGGATCCGAACTGGGGGTTCCGATCGCAGCTGAAGCTTTGGTGGGAGATGGGATGCCCCGAGGACGTGGAGGGACATCCTGTTTACAGGAAGTGGGCTTACAAGAGGGAAATCGAGAGGAGCGTTGCTTGTGGGATGGCGCCTGAGCTGAGGTTCGAAGATGAGGAGATACACCAAGCCAAAGCCGTGCAGGGCAGTGGCCAGCCTGTGCACCAAACCCCGTCATCGTCGGCGGATCCCGAGTTACGATGCCGCAAGTGCCGTAAAACACTCGCAACGACGCAATTCATCGTCGCGCTAGATCACCACGGAGACGGCTCCGCTTCGAAGACAGCCGCGTCGCTCGGCACCTGCCCGCATTACTTTATCGAACCGCTCTCGTGGATGCGGTCGACGCTCGAGCAGGGTGAGCTTGACGGGAGGTTATCGTGTCCCAACGTCAAGTGCGGCGCCTCGGTGGGACGGTACTCGTGGAAGGGGTTCCAGTGCTCCTGCGGAGAGTGGGTTACGCCGGCGTTTTCGTTGCAGAAGTCCAAGGTTGATGTCGTGAAGCCTGCGAGGGTTCCTGCGGCTCTGGGGATACGGATGCCTCCGGGTGCGACGCCGAGGGAGAATTTATGATGGGCATATCAGATTTAGATTTTACCTTCTCTTCGACTTGTAACTACTCACATAGAAAGGAGCGGTGAATTTAGTTTAGAGAATGGGGAGACACGGCATGGCATGGCATGGCATCAAAGGGAGGGGAAGGGATGTGATTCATCATCGGAGTTGGTGGTAGGTAGGCAGGTGGATCATAGCCTGAAGCTATTTTATTCGGAGACTCTTTTCAAAAACCAGTTTCCCGTTCTGACTGAAATCCCCAACGCTCTACAAGGTTGAGTGCGACCAAGACACGATGAGTGTTGGTGTTGGTCGGCCACAGTCGGCATAATTAAGCCGAGAAGCCCATGTTTGTCGACATTGCAGCGGATCAATTGCATCATCAATTAATAATGATGATTCCTGAGGACCTCGACTCTCAAATTCCCAACCTCCTCCTTCCTCTATCACGTGCGCCCAATTGAATCACGCCCACGTCTCAACTCATTGACCTGTACGAAGTAGTGTCCTCCTCATCCAATTGAGAATCAATTGAGCATCCCACGCGAATCTTAGTAGACCGAAGACGCAGACTGGGACGCAGAGCATGTCCGAGAAGACCCAGACCTTACCGCCCGTCGGCGGTGGGGCCCCGAAGCTCCGTTCCCGCGCCTCATCCCGCTTCGGACGCTCCATCTTGTTGCTAGCCATTCTCAACGTGCTCTTCTTCGTATACCGTCACTCCGACTCGATCATTCCATCCTGCACTTCCTGGAAGAGTAGCCGGCCAATTCCCGAGTCCCAGACCCAATGCTTCCAGGTGCTGCCTCTCAACCCCTCCCGCGGGGGTGGCGAGGATGACGACGCCCTTGATCGCATGGACAAGTTCCTCACCTCCGACCAATTCCGCAGCGAATCAATCGAGCGAGTATCCGGCGCCATACAGATCCCCTCCCAGTCCTACGACGACATGGGCCCCGTTGGTGAGGACCCGCGGTGGGAACCCATGGGCGACGTAGCGGATTACCTCGAGCGCACGTTCCCTCGCATCCACGAGGGAGATGCCGTGAAGCTCGAAAAGGTCAACACTTTCGGTCTGCTGTACACGTGGGAGGGAAGCGACGCTTCGCTCAAGCCCACGCTGCTCATGGCCCACCAGGACGTCGTGCCGGTGGCGGAGTCGACGGTGGGCCAATGGGATCATCCTCCTTTTAGCGGCGATTACGACGGCACGTTCATCTGGGGCCGCGGCGCGGCGGACTGCAAGAACTCGCTAGTGGGTATTCTTGAAGCGGTTGAGCTTCTCATCGAGGCTGGGTATAAGCCCAAACGCACCGTCATCTTGGCTTTCGGTTTTGATGAGGAGATCTCGGGCGGCCAGGGCTCGAACTACCTCTCGAAGGCTGTCCTGCAGAAATACGGAAAGCACGGCGTAGCTACCATCGTTGACGAGGGCTCCGGGTTCATCTCCTCGTGGGGTAGGACCTTTGCTGTTCCCGGTGTTGCGGAGAAGGGTTACATCGATGTCGAGGTAACCGTGCGCATGCCGGGCGGCCATTCTTCGGTTCCGCCCGACCACACTGGCATCGGCATCCTCTCCGAGTTTATCACGTCGGTCGAATCTAACCCCTACGAGCCTGCCCTACACGCCGAGAACCCTTTCCTGGGCCTCCTACAGTGCGGCGCCTCCCACGCCGAGGAGTTCCCCCATAAGCTCAAGAAGCTCCTTCCCGAGCACGCCGCCTCCATCAGCAAGCATCACCACCACCATCATCATCATCACAAGGAGGACAAGCTCGCAAAGGAAGCCGCCAAAGCCGGCCCGGCGATCAAGTACCTCTTCACCACATCCGTCGCCGTCGACGTGATCTCCGGCGGCGTAAAAGTCAACGCGCTCCCCGAACAAACCCGCGCCCTCATCAACCACCGCATCAACGTCGGCACGACCTCCGCCGAGGTAAAAGACAAACTCACCAAGCTCGCGCGCGGCGTCGCCAAGAAACACAACCTCACGCTGCACGCCTTCGAGGAGGCCGGCAAGCACGACGAAGCCGAGCTCAACTCCATCACCCTGGGCATCACGAAGGTGGTCCTCGAGCCGGCGCCCGTGACGCCCACATCCGTCGACGGCACGACGCCTTACTCTGTTCTCTCGGGTACCACGAGGGGTTTGTACGGAGAGGATGTGCTCGTCGCTCCCGGGATCATGACGGGGAATACGGATACGAGGTATTATTGGGATGTGAGCGAGCATATTTTCCGGTTTGCGCCGGGTTGGGACCCGGAGTATAATATGTGGGAGGGAATACATACTGTGAATGAGAAGCTTAGCGTCTTGGCTCATGTTAGAACTGTTCAGTGGTATAGCTTGTTTATTAGGAATATGGACGATGCGGATTTGGAGTAGATAGGAGTGTGGTCGTGGGGTTGGAGAATGCCAGTGAAGTTCTAGAGTATAGCTGTTTACATCCGAGAGGGAAATTTACGGTTGCCGTTTAACTTGGCTCTCTCCAAATCTGTTGCTTGAGCTCGGCATTCCGTGAGAAGGAAGTCCGTGTGGGAATTAGCTGTAAGGACATGCTCCTCACTAGAGGGTTGTAAAGGCCAGCACAACTTTCTCTCTGCTCCAAACCTCTCCAGAGCACGAGAAGAGTCTAGTATCGAAGTTGAACATCTCACAAGGCCGGTCTTACGTGCCTCGGGAGCCCGCAACACGCGCCTCCGTGCTTTATTGCATCAGAAACGGTGTAAGCACAGCGAACGGGTGTCTCCCGCGTGTTACTGCATCCGAACCTATGGAGGACTGGTGATTGATTCCCCCCAGCGTCAGACAGCGACTCTCGTTCGAACACTGTCAAAAATTTTTCAATTACCTTTCAACACCTAGGCCAGGGTAGGGTTGGCGTAGTAGCAAAATTCATTTTTTTTTTTGGTCCTTACGCTTTATGTGCGTATCGTCGGCTCCTGGAGCGGAATGTAATCAAGCGCCGTTGCCAAAAAAAGAAAAGAAAAATACGCCACGCATTTTACTCAGGGCCCGATCCCGATCCTCCGATCCACCCCTCCCCTAATAAATGAGACAGAACCATCGGGCGTGCCGTTTACAAATAGGACATACCGTGCATCGTGCCTATGCATTGGAGGGTCGGGGACGCCTCTCTTCCGCTTCCGGGATGATGATGCTTTTTTTGAGATTTGGGGGCCATACAGCGGTCATATCATTTATATCTCCAGGGCTAACCCCGGTGATGGAGGAGTGGTCTTCCGGTCCCGCCTTGTATTCTTGGTTCGATGGACGGAACGTAAGTGGTGAGGCTAAAAGAATATGCACTATATCAGGAGGGCACATCTGCCGGGACCAGTCAGATTCGAGGTAACCTCGCAATGCGGTGTTCGGGCGAGTTGTTGGCCAGGATCATAGAACCCCCCACAGTCTCCCTCTCTCGCTCTGTCCAACCCAAGCAAGCCTTACTCTCTTGATCCCCTCTTCGGACCTCTTAGCCCATCCTCGGTAGGGCAGGTGAAGAAACGCCAAGCTGCGCGGGCGCCTTTTGATGGGCGACTAATGTCCGTCCCCGCATCCGCCTTTGCTGTTCGTCGAGGCGTTAGGAGGGAAAATCCTCTCTGGACGCTGGCGCGCGTTCCCAGAAGACTGCCAGCAACCTCGCCGTGCTCCGATCAGTCTCGACATGGTTAAGAATCTTCTGATAATAACCTGAAATAGCTTTTCATCAGAGAACAGCCGCCCATCTCCGGCGCGGGATGACGAGGACTTTTCTATGGCTTACCCTGAGGCCATTTCTGACAGGTATTGGCAAGTGAGCATTACGGCCGGACCAGAGTGCTGGAAACTATATGAAAACCAGCCAGGCCATGGGTGAGGATGACCGCTGCCGGTACCGGCCGTCGCAGCTCAGGCCAAGGAGGGGCGTGAGCGTAAAGACACGTTGATTCTGGTTCCCACGTTCTCAAGGATCTCTCCGCACCTAAGAGCCTAAATGCTCCATTGACAGGCACGAATGTGGAGTTGTACGACCCACGCCGACCGTGGGTGATCTTCAGCCCTAGAGCCTCAGCAGGGCCTCCTATTCATGTTGATCACCGAAGACTCTCGAAATTTGTTTTCGCTCGCCGAGGCTCCTCTAAGCCCTAAGCAATGAGAAAGTTTGGGGGAGACAAAATGAATTTGGCGCGGGAAATAAATTGAGGGAACTGCAGGTAGGCGAAAGTGGTATCGGTCTTGATACCTTTACTCACCCCCGGCATAAGCAGGCAGTAAGCGGTGCGGGGGAAGGTCTCCCGGTGACGTCTTAGTCCGGACTTTGTCGATATTGCATGTGGTCTCGATGGAGTTGCACACAACTCACACATACACCCACCGGGACACGGCGATCGTGCCAAGGCGCCGCTGCAGCGTGGAAATCTCCCACACATTCTCAGGCCAGTCAACCGAACGATGACACGATATCCTCCATGTTTCCACTTCTCATACCCAAAGATGGAACCAATGGTGAGCACAGCGGAGGCACTTCCCGAATAAAATAGCACCATAAAATCCATCGTCACACACCGCAACCCCACGAGGGAAAAGAACCGAATTCTCCCAACCTTTCCACGATTGCATATCCTCGGATTTGGTTGGTCCCTGAATTTCGCTTGGACGATCACTCGTCCGACTTGGTGGCCGGATTGATGATGATGGAGGGGGTGAGCATCATGGCAACTTGTGAGTAGGGTACAATTTGCAATGTTCGTGTTAGCAGGGAAGTAAGCACTAGTTTACCTCGCATGCAGGTCATCCCACACACACACACACACAAAATGATATTGAGGAGGGTACAATCGAGTCAAGAGCAAGATCGATTCCATCACATTACTTGTTAGGTGGACCAACCAAGGACCGAGCCGTCCGTCTTCTTCCGTGTTCGGGAAGGGGGCTTTAGCCAAGTCCCCCCTCCATTATTGACCAGGGCTTTTCTGTTCTCTTTGGTCTGGTCGGTGCGCTCTGGTCACCTGGAAGGAGTTAGGGGGGGAATATGAGGCTGTTCGTATCACTAGGTCCCACACAAAGTTGTGATCGGCTCATTCCGGTTTGGTGATCTTCGAAGCAGGAGCCCACTTCTGAGGTCAAGGCGAAGCTCAGTGAGAACTAAATTGAGGGTATCCTTATTTTAATCCACCAAGTTTGACCGACGCTAGAGGAACCTCAAGCTTTTTTCTCTTTTTCTTCATTTTTGGATTCTTGTGCTTTGGGAAGGGCTTGCGGTTTGGCCCCTGCTTGCTGAAAAGAAGAAGCGAGCTTGTTTGCGGCTGACCATGGCATGTTGGCTGTGCCAGTGTTAGATGCCTGTTCCGGAAACGAGGCGTCTTGGCACCCGGTCACACCAGGTTTGCCGAAGATTGGCGTGGCCATTCAGCCGGCCAGACTAGCGCCGCAAGCGAATCCGAAGGGAAATGGGAGGTGGGACAGCAAAGCGACAAAAAGAAGAGCAAAATAAAAATAAAATAAATATAGAAAATAACAAAGAGTCTGGAAAATGTAAAATTGGTTCATCCCTTCGACTCTTGTCTCTTATAATACAGATCAAGCTTCTGGAAAAGTCGGATCTTGGCACTCGGGTGAGATTATGGTCCAAGAATCCCTCGTCTTACTCGCATTAAACGGTATCGTTTTCGGAGAAAGGAGCAGGATAAACGGCCGGTTTCCCCAGGAAAAGAGAGGTACTTCGACAATGCCAAGCTCAAGTACCTCATCGTAGGGGGGTGAATCCAAGGAAGATCGGCAAGATAGCTAGGGAGGAAGAGCATGGGTTTGTGGATGTATCCAGCCTTATACCCTGATACCGAGATTGATTTGAGTAAGATCGATAGTGGGTGGGCAGCTCAGGCGCCTGGAAGACCCTTGGGGACTGAGGGGAAGTAGTTTGGTTGCTGAAGCCTCTCGCGATTTCGCTTAGCTATTTCCATTTGTCGCCTCTTCTCAACCCGTTGCTGGTAGAATGTGCTTGTGATGAAGAATTTAGCTTGACGCCATAAAGTAGTGTATGATGCGGGCGACAGCTCGAGAGCCGACCTACCGGTGAAGGGCAAAGACGCGAGGTTCTTCTGCTGTTGGTGTCGAAGACCCGGCCTTGAGGGAGTCCGTCGAGTTAGTGATACAGGACCGACGATGCTGGGCGTTGCAGCACTTACTTTGGGATCGTCGGGCTTGTCATTGTTCTTCTCTCCCTCACTGCTCTCTTTATCCTTGTCCTTGTCCTTGTCCTTGTCCTTTTCTTTTCCCTTGTCGTCTTTGGATTTCTCCTTCTCCTCCTCTTCCTTTTTCTTCTTCTCTTCCTCTTTCTTCTTCTTTCTCTCCTCGTACTCTTTCTTCACCCTCTCCACCTCCTCGTCAAGCTCCTTCTTCTTTTTCGCATCAATAGCTGCTTGGTCTATAATGGGCGTACAGAAGTTTCTGTCTTTGAGATGCGTCACGCAGACATAAAAGAAGTCCTACATGGAAAGTTTAGCCATTTCCTGTCTCAGAACAATAAATAAAACCTCCTTACCTTTCCATCAGGCCCATTTGAGAGAAGCACACTTGAAGTTGGCCTGTAGCAGATCTCACAGCCTTTGCTGGCTGTATCTGCCACTCTCCGGTGAGCATATACATTTGGGAACTGCATCTTTTCACTGTAAATTAGCCTCGATTATGAGAACCATCATAATAATCCACTTCCCTGGCAAGAAAGGAGAAGGTGATGATCAGATGAAGTCGCTGAGGGGCAGCAGATGTTCCCAGCGCGGGGTTGCCTCTGTTAAGAGGAATCCCTTGTGAAAGTAACTCCACGTTCCAGCCTGGCGTATAAGTGACCTCCTCCAACCATTTCTCCTTAACACCCTCAAGGCCTGTTTCAACTCTCTCCTAAACACCAACACCCAAAAAAAAACCAAAGCGAAAGCCAAGTTTCGAGCTGACTCAGCTCCAACTGAGGAAACCTGTCGCGCTGTGACCAGAAGGCGAAGAAAAAACGCGTCAGAATCGCTGTTGGACTCGATCAAGCGACCAATTCATCCTCATCCTCATCGACGTCGGGTTTTCGTTGTCGTATTTGGCCCTTCGAAGTCGGCGGAATAACCAGAAAATGTCTGCCGCTCTCGACGCGCAGAGGCTTCGCCTCGCCTTTGAGTCTCGCCCTGACATCATCAAGGGCATCGAGGCTGCCGCTGGTACGTTTCCCCCCCCGCCCCTGGCGTTTCCTGACTCCATGAAGCTAATCGACTCCATTTCTAGATTCTCCGAGTCGAGTCAGCTTGTTCAACAACATTGCGAGTTTTGTGTACGATCTCCAGACGAATGGCGAACCCGCTGCGAAGCGAAGGCGAGTAGGTGATGGACGAGATGGCCTAAACGGAGCGAACGGTGCCGACGCTGCGCAGGAGCCTGTTCTCCTGGAAATCAAGGAAATTTCCATGTCTATCCCGCAGAGGAAGAAATTCGACCTATGCTTCACAGCGAACCATCTCTACGCAAGGGCGGCGAATGCCCCTGGTCCGGTTCAAGGGATCGTGTACCACTGGCAGGACATTGGTAAGTTTTGTGGGAATCCCCCCTCTTTTTTTTTCACCCAGTTTGTGGGAAGGGTGATGCATTTCTAACTATTTCCCTCATCTTCGTCGCAGAATACGCCTTCTACCTTCCGGTTCCAGAAAAGGCCCAGGTCCAACACAATTATATCCTCTTCCCCAAGGGCACCTGCCTCGCGTCCCTCAAAGGCATCGCATCAGCGACCGATCCCCTAGTCTTCACAGTGCCAGCCACGCCCCCCAAACAAGGCACGATTGGCGGCTCCAACGCCGCCAAAGCCTCGCCCCACGCCGATTCTTACCAAACCCTCTTCCACTGGGCCCTGAAGGACCACCTTCGCAAGGCTGGCAACGCGGTCGACATCGTCTCGACAGACCCCAATAAGTTCCACAGCGTCATCGCGCAGCCTCACAGGCCCAAGGAGAAGGCGGTGCACGTCAAGGCCTTCCGGGGCTCGAAGGACGGATACCTGTTTTTCCTCGAGAACGGCGTTTTCTGGGGCTACAAGAAGCCGCTCCTTTTCATCCCGCTCGATCGCATTTCTGCCGTTAGTTACACGAGCGTCCTGCAGAGGACTTTTAACATTGTGGTTGAGGTTTTTATGGGAGAGGGAGAGTCGACGGAGGTGGAGTTTGGCATGGTTGATCAGGCAGATTATGCGGGTATTGACGAGACTTATGTCAAGAAGAACAGGCTGCAGGATCGCAGTATGGCGGAGCAGCGAAAGGCTAAGCTCGAGCTCGCCGAGAATATCCGAGCGGCGAAGAAGGCTGGAGGCGCCGGTGAGGACGAGGAGGCCCAGGGAGACAATGCCGAGGCTCCGGAGGCCGGTGGAATGTCTGAGCTCGAGAAAGCACAGCTCGAGGCAGAGCAGAAGCTTCAGGACGAGGAGGATGAGCTCGAGGAGGATTACGATCCCGGTAGCGATGGCGACAGCGATGGATCCGGTTCAAGCAGCGAGGAGGACGACGACGACGAAGATGGTGAGGAAGAGTACGACGAAGAGGAGGATGGCGATGTCGAGGGTGAAGAGGACGGCGGTGAGGATGGTGAGGATGGTGAGGAGGAGATGGCGGACGCCGACGAAGAGGCGGTTGAGGAAGCTCCTCCCGCCCCGAAGCCGAAGCAAAAAGGAGTCACTCAGGTACTCCACGCCCATGTGGATGATCATGATCACTTTGCTCATTCGCACTACGGAAATGATGACGAGATGGATGTTGAGGAAAGGTTTGACGTTGTCGGATAAGTCCAAGCAGGTATCAGTCCCTTGGTATGTTGTGGAGCAGCCCACCGGGGCAGCTGATGTACGATAGAGATTGGCGGTTATCTTCTTTTCATTGTCACGAGGGAAAAAATAAGGTAGGGTATGACACGATCAAATAATCAAGAGAGCATGATCATGGTAGTTGTACGGATCCAACGTCGTATTTCATTGAATTCATTGACCATACACACGATCGACTTTATGTTGCAGGCGGTCCATTTGTAACAAACCAGTTCTAGCCCAATCTCGATAGATCGACTCTAGCCTCTTTCTAAGTCTCCAAGAAGAGTTTAACTCTAATTCGCATCAATCCCCCAAAAAAATCATGGCTCATAGATTTCCTCATGTACCCCATCTCAACAATAACAGAATCCAACTCCTCCCCTACTTCACGCTCAAAGCTTAAAATCCCTCCTAACATCCGCAATAACCCCCCTCAACGTCGCAGCCGAACCCTCCAAAGCCTTCTGCTCCTCCTCATTAAGGTTCATCGGCAAGGGCCTCGCAGCACCGCGACGGCCCAGCACGACGGGGAGGCTGATGCAGCAGCCGAGGTCGGGGACCCAGTGGCTGATGGGGCGGACGAGGTGCTTGTCGAAGAGGATGGCGGAGCAGATGCTGGAGACGACGGCGCCGATGCCGAAGGACGTGGCGCCTTTGCCTTCGATGATGGTGGCGGCCGAGTTGCGGCACTTTTCGGCGATGAGGTCACGGTCGAAGGTTCCGGCGGGGACGGCTTCGTCGATGGGGACGCCGCCGACGGTGGCTATGGACCAGGCGACCTGTGTTTGTGCGTTAGATATGGGAAGACGGATGATGGTGGGGGTTAATTTGGGGGATTTTCGAGGGGTTGAGTAACTTACGAATTGGCTGTCGCCGTGCTCACCGAGAACGTAGGCGTCGATGGAGTTGGCAGAGATCTAGAATATTTTCTAGGTTAGCCAGTCCCCTTCCTCACCTTCAAAAGAAGAAGAATTAAGAATAACAAATGAGAGAGGAATTAACTCACGCCAGTCTTCTGCGACAACCTGCCCCTCAACCGAATCGAATCCAAAAACGTCCCCGACCCAATAACCTGCTGCTTCGGCAGCCCCGAGATCTCCTGCGCAAAACAAGTTAAAACATCCACAGGATTCGCCACGAGCAACAAAATCGCATCCTTGCTGAGCGGCTTCATGCCCTCGATGACGGTCCTCAAGATGCTAATGTTCCTGCCGATGAGCTGCAGCCTGCTCTCTCCTGGCTTCTGCTTCGCTCCGGCGGTGACGACGATGACGTCGCACTGGCCGGCTTCTTGGTAGGTTCCCGCGCGCACGGAGGGGGTGCCGCGGTAGGCGGCGTCGCCTAGGTCGAGGACTTGGGCGTCGCGGAAGGTCTCTTTGATGTCGACGAGGAGGATCTCGCCGGCTACGTGGTTCATGATGCAGGCGAAGGCGCAGGCGGCGCCGACGTCGCCGGCGCCTACGACGGCGATGCGGGTTGTTTGACGGGATGTCTCGAAGAGGACCATTGTGGTGGTGGTTGGTGGTTGGTGGTAGGTGGTGGGGGTTTGGGGAGAGTAGAGGGGTAACGGGCTGTGATGGCGATGACGATGACGATGGCGGGGTAATCAAGTCTCAGGCACAGAGAGTTTGGGCTGAGAAGACAGCTGAAGGAAGCAGGACGCCCCGAGTTTATGTATGAATTCGTATTAGCTCTAGGCTTGGCGGAGGGTCTGGAAGAGAAAAGAGGAATAAAGCTGCAAAGCTGTAAAGCTGTAAAGCCTGTCTAGTCTAGGTTGGTAAATGGGAAGGGAAAAAAAGGAATAGTCAAAGATCAAAAGCCATGTCTAAGGAAGGGGAGAGCTATGTAAGTCCAAATAAAAGAAATCCAAGACACATCTCGAAAAGCATCGTTTCACAAGCCACCAAGGCAAAGGGGGCCATATCTTCCCAGCTTCCCAGGTCCCAAATGCCCCCATGCTGCAATGGAGAGCTCCAATTTGCCCCTCCTGATGTCACCGCACCACACCACTTTTGCCAGATCTGATCCTGTATCCAACCATACTCGAGCTAACTCTTGCTTTCCTGCAGGGCGGACTCAAGGCACCGAAGGCCAAGCTTGCCGGGGCCACGTCATATGAAGCCCCAGTTTATCAGGGGTTCCCTCGGATGCAGTTCGCCAACCGGCATGTGCTGGGGCGGGAGAAGGATGAAGGATGTTCGAAGGCTGGCGGATGCGCCGAGGGACAAGCTTTCCTGTGGGTGTTGAAAACTGGAGACTTTCTTCTCGAGGCTCGTTGTGTGAGGGAAATGGGCTGAGGTTTGGAGGGAAGGTGGATAGTGACTGGACAGTGAATGGACAGTGACTCGGTGGCTGTGCTAGCGCCGGGGATGGAATGGACGGGATGGAGGGGTTCATCGGTTCAGGCTGTCAATCACTTGACCTGGTCTCTGGAGGAGGCCGCCGTCTGCCGAATGAAGCAAGGAGAAGAGCCTGGAACAGCTTCAGCTAAGAAACGAATAAAACGATGCTTCTTATCAATTGAAAACACGGGAGAAGAAGATAATTCATGAAAGGAAGGAATCCTTGCCCAGGTCTTCATTAAACGAGGGGGAAAAAATAATAATGAAAAATTGACAAAAAAAATAAAGAAATCAAGCATAAGAAAAAAACCCTAACCAAAAATTGTCTACAATGTATATCTCCATTCATGTGAATGGCCAAAAAAGAATGATGCCCTCACTCGGATTTGAACCGAGGATCTTTTCATGTCGCTAGTACGAGTGAAACGCCTTACCGCTTGGCCATAAGGGCGAACGAGCCAGATGAGCACTCATTGGTGAAAGCTTCGAGCTTAGCGGGCTATAACTAGCATCAGCGCAGAGGAGTTTAAAGGAGCAGACCAATCATCAGACTTGACTGAGACACTCGGGTTCTTGATCAATGAATCAATGTTCGAGTCGAGTTCGATAGTGAAGCGAAGAAAGACTTGGATTGCTGAAGGGTTTAGTAATCGGGGAGAATGACAAGATCGATGCGATTACAAAGTCAAAGTACAATTGTACTTTAAGATAACACTGTTTGCGATTGCTATGTACATTTCACATGCCTCGGGAATGCCTCGCCAACCTTGGTCTGTTCGATCTCATCCCAGAAGGAGCAGTAGGGTGTACGAATTGAGAAGTAGCATCTTGCAAACATTTGATATCATATTATAGCTTATATCCAATAGTTTCATTTACTTGTTCATAGAACACATAGCACATATACACACCCATCAATCCCTCGTTGAAAGTGCATCCTCCCCTCCAGACATTAAATCATCGCATAGTACCTAATGCGGCTCGAAGCTCGGCTCATAGCCATAGCCATCCACCCTCAACCTCCATCTCCAAGACAACCCCCAACCAACTCATCCATCAACTAAAGCAGAATAACGGTACCGAGAGCGACCCAGGCAGCGGCCCAGAAAGATCCCTCCTGAACCGTCGCAGCATTGACGGTAGGGGGAGGCGTGCTGCTGCCCGAAGGTTCGGGGCCGCTGGTGCCGGTGGGTCCGGTAGGCTCGCCCGTCGGCTCTCCGGTGGGTTCTCCGGTAGGTTCTCCGGTCGGTTCACCTGTAGGCTCAGTAGGTTCCTCAGTACAGCTCTCCTCCGGGGGCTGAGTAGGCTCTTCAGTGCAGCTCTCCTCCGGGGGTTCAGTCGGCTCCTCAGTGCAGCTCGACTCGGGGGGTTCTTCAGTGGACTCAGTCGGCTCTTCAGTGCAGCTCGACTCGGGGGGCTCCTCCGTACCAGTGGGAGTGACGGTAGGCTCGTCAGTGCCGGAACCGGTGGGTTCGCAAGTCTCGGTGACAATGTCATAGGTCGTGGTGCACCAGACGCCCTTGCAGTTGTCTTCGCAGGGGAAGTTGAGGGTGACGGTGGGGATGGCCTCGGGGCATCCGCAGCTCTGGGTGACCGTAGCGAGGCCGAGACATGCGGGGATCATGCAGGTGGAGCAGAGCTCGCCCGTGACCGTCACGGTGGGGCAGCCGGTCTGTGCCGGCGGAGGCTCCGAGGGACCGGCGGTAGTCTGGGTAACGCCGCCACCATTGGAGTGGTGGTCAGAGTGGTGGGGGACGCCTGGCAGAGCGACAGCAACGCCAGTGCTAAAATGCGAAAAGACTCGTGTTAGTTGCGGCAACTTCTTTAAGCTTTGTGGTATGGGGTGAGTGGATACGAGGTGGATGGCCTTACATAGCGAACGAAACGGCGAGTTGAGCGAACGACTTCATTGTGTAAAGATGATGTTCAAAAAGCGATTGACTTTAGGTGAGTGGGTATATATTAGGGTAGCGTATGTACAACAATAATTATTATGTTCAGCGCTGATGCTGTTTGATCTTCCAAGTCTCGAGGTGTCACGGCCTCGCCCGTCGGGATGCGTTGTTTATGTATTCATCCCAACTCTTGTCGCCCGCCAGAGCCTAACCCCGACCCCAATGCCAATCCCAACCCCAGAATTCCCCCCGACGTCACCAGCTTATGGTTGTGTCGGTCGAAGATTCGGCCGTCGTCTGATTCGAACAGGGGCATCCCAAGTTGCAGAGGTCGGTTATCTCCATTGGTCAACCACAACACCACGCCCTCGTATTCAGGCCTTGGCATCACCAATCTTCATGACTGGCATTTTTCTCTGGCCCATAGCATTAGGTCTCGCCACGCCACTTCTGCTTGTCTTGTCCTCTTTGCTTTTTGGCGTTTTGTGCTTTGACGAGCCATTGCTTCTCCTGGGGCACACGACATTGGGTGCCGAATCCGGAATCCAGAACAATTGATCATGTTGGCCCTGCCAAGAACACCATTGTTGGCTTCTGCATTGAATCAATGATATTAATGTGATTAGTATTGGGCCTGGCATTGACGTTTCCTGCACCCCACGATGACACAAGAATTAAGGTGCTGATCACCCGGTAATTATTCGTAGCGATTTTCGGAAGATATTTTTAGCCCCAAATCCTCATCCGTCATTTCATCCACTCTGATGGAACGTCAATAATGAGCAGAGGCGAGACTGTTCGTCAACAAACCACTCTCAACGTGATTAGGGTTACAAAAGGAAAAAAAAATGACGGGCGAGTTTATGCCCTTGTCTGATGAGAAAATCGACCATCATCGTCCCCGGTTCGGCATTGAGAGATTTGAATTGCTCCGCTTCTGGTGATGGTCGCTTTGCATGGGCCAAGCCAGTTGCGTTGCGTGAAGAAAAAGGTGAGGGTGGCGGGTGACCAACCTCGTGTTCCAGAAGAGGAACTGGGATCTGGAACGTCCAATTGCGGCGGTCGTTTCCGTATTTCGTATCGTCCATTTTCGGCGGCCTATTTCCAATTGAGTAATTTCTCTCTGCCATCAGCAGGGCCTGACGTAGGGAGTGAGGTCATTTAACGGTCGTGCAGGTGCGTGCAACCTGAGGGTGGAAAACCGCCTGGACTGGACAACCTTGCTTTGACGTCTCCAGAGCTGTCATGACGTGAATAGGTTTAGTGCAATAGCTAGCGAGCTGTCAACTAATCTAATCTAGCCAGTCTAGTCTCCATGCGGGTATTTAGCATCAAGACAAGGGTAGAGTTGTTTGTTTGACCGTCTCTTCACGACTTCGAGTCCTCTGCTTACTCCCTTCCTCGTCAACAGTGAATGGGATGAATACGAGGTCAACCATGTTAACATCTCTGGTCCCCGGCCGCACGTTTCATCGAGAGGGATGAGGGTGACCAGTCCAAGGCCTGACAATCCACCTCGGCCGCGAAGAGGTATTCGGTAAGTGATTGTGTCCCAGCCTTGAGTGTTTATCAAGCCTATCATATGACTCGGAGCCGTTCGCTGACACTAGTGGATGGATGGAAGAGATTGACATCAAAACTGCCGACTTCGTGATGGCGAAAGAGACGGGGGAGAGGAACCAACCCAAGGTTTGCCTCGGATAACCATCTGGGAGCATTCACATCGAGCAAACAAGGGTCGTCGTAAGGCTCCCTCTTCGAGGAGAACCCTAGAACGTCTCCCCCCGTCATCACCAGGCAACCCTCCCCAACTTGAACACGAAGTCATCCTGATACGAATCATTTGCAAGTAAATTGCCCTTCGAAATAACCCATGGGCAGCACCGACCCCCCGTTCGGTCTTTCCTCCCCTCGTGCTACGGTCTGCCCAAGGAAATCCAAGGCCACTCCGTTGGAGATAGATGACTTCAAGTCGATCGGTTGCAGAGAGCCATCCCGAGGCATTACCTGCGAGGTTGCTCGAGCGAACCACTCACAATTCGGATCCTCGAGTTAACGTAACAGCGAGGAAGGGTAGCCTTCAACGGAAAGAAAACTAGCAATCTGGCGAGATCCCTCCACGGAACAGGAAGGAGACCGGGTCATCAATGATTCCCAACAGTAGCAACCTACAGGAGAGATAATTAACTCATGATCGAGAATGAAACATCTCCTTTCGAGGGCCTATTTCGTGGTAAAAATTGCGAAAGGAATAGGCGAGAATAAAAAGAAGGGATACTTTGAAAAGAAAAAAAAAAAAAATACAAAAAGCTCGCTCGCGGGTCGCTCTCAGGATCGAACTCCTGATTGCTTCCCACGAGCTACGAAAATTGCAATTTTCTAACCTTCTGAGTGCTCCAGTCGACCACTTGGCCACTGGTTGTAATGTCACCACTACTTGAGCTGCTCGGTTAGAAGTTCTTGCCTTGGACACCCGAGTGGGAGAACATCTCTCCTGCTCCCTTACGGCTTCGAAATGGTCCATGTCAAACCAGGAGCACTTGATCCACGATATCTCAGTCTACTCCCAGGAGAAAATATACCAGAGAATAAACCACGGGGTGGGCTCTCAGAGTCGCGAGTGCTTAAACCCGAAGCGTTTAGGATAAATTGACCTGCAGCAGCTTCCCGATCACCGCCCACCTTGTTGGAGCACCGCGCTGAGCATACCGCAAAGCCGCATAATTTTGAAACAGCAAGCGAGCTTCCTGGATCTCTAATGAGACGAATGTCTTTCGAGGAGCGAACATCAAGTAATCGTTTGAATGAATAGGAAATTGCTATATTTTCTCTCTCGTTTGTGCGCCGTTGCAGAAAACGGCCGATTCCGCCCCGAAACGCCGACACGTTAACCTCCAGGTATCAAAAGAATGAAAGAGAGAAAAACAAGATAATGTACAGAAAATCCCTTTTGCCCCCCGATGTGCCGCGATCCCGATGAAGTCCTTCCCCGTATGCGCCCAAATCGCACGATCAATCCGTAGAGAGAAGAGCCCCAGGATCACCGGTAACTCCAAGTCCTTTTCCGCATACCATGTCCACCTATTCTTACAGTCATGCCATATTCCGTTTGCCGTCAAAAAAAAAAAAAAAAAAAAAAGAAAAGAAAATCCACAGGTTTTTCAGGGCTTCACACTTTCACCCTCAAGCCCATGCCAAAGCAGACGGCTTCATCGACTCCTTCCTCCCAATCTCCGTCGTCACGCTAATCTCCTGCCCATACTCCTTCCCCTGGTGCACACCATCTCGACTCCCGTAGATGGACGTAGTAAGCTTCACTTGGTTTCCGGGATAGTTCGCGTACTCGCTCACTTCGTACGTCGCCGCATTCTCCTTCAAGCCCTCGGCGCTGCCCAAGTTCGTAAACCCAGTAATCGTGTACATGCCTCGGGGCTTGCCCCTCTTCGCATACAGCGCGTTGTTGCCGGATTCGGGAGTACCGCCCTCACTAGGCCGTCGGTGGTGTCTCGACGAATTCTCGGTGTGCGGGAAGACGCTAGGTAGGATTTTGCGGAGAAGGGGTCGCAAAGTCGGAAGGCAGGCGCAGAGGATGCCGCAGTTGAGCTCGATGACGGTCCAGTAGGAGGTGGGGACGTTGTCCCATGTTGGATCGACGGTGTTGACGGCGCTGCGGAGCGTGAAGAGGCGAACGATGGAGATGATGCAGGTGCTGTGACAACATGATTAGTCCAGGTTATTTCCTTGCATCCTACAACTCAAGGAGAAAACCTACAAAAAGCCAAGCCCGAAAATAGAAAGAACCATCAACTTCTGCTTCTTCCTCAACTTCAAATTCTTCACCGCCGGCATCGGCGTCGTGAAGACCATGAAATCCGTAACGATGTTCATGATGGACGTCAGGTACCACACCGTCAGGGCGTCGATGCACTTGCCCATGCGGCTGGGGATGAAGACGGCGACGGGCACGCAGGACATGCCGACGAGGATCTCCTGCGCGACGCCCCAGACGGCGAGGAAGATGAGGAGGACGAGGCAGACGACGCGGGTGCGGCCTTCGGAGAAGATGCGGCGGTATTGGAGGAGGAAGGACATTTTTGTCACGATTTGGGAGAGGTTGTAGATGACCATGCCGGCGAAGAGGGCCTGCCGGAAGGGGGAGTTAGTTTCAGTGCGCTGCAAGAAGATTTCATCCCGGGGTGCGGTGTCGAGGTGATAGCAACACCGAGATAGTAACGAACCTTGAGCTGGGCCATGTTCTCTTCTTCCGTTGTCAACCACGCGTGTGTGCCGAGGCCATATTTGGCCTCTTCCAAGAATGTTAGTCCTAGTAGAAGCATCATCGGCGCGAAGGAAATGGTGAACACTTACGTAGAATGGTGATGATGGAGACACCAATAGATAATAACTAGATCATAGATCAGTCAGTAAGTGTATTTGAGCATCCGGTCTGCTCGAGAGGTAGCGCACGCACCTGAGCAAATGCGATGGTAGCATCATCCCATCCCACGGCGCATACGATAAAAAAGCGAGTGTACAGCCGCAAGGCGACTGCGATAGTTGTTGCCAGACCAAATGCTATCGAGATGCCAACGAGGATAGGAACCCTCGTCTCAGCATCCAGCTCGGGATATTGGCCCGGTATGGGCATCTTAGCCATCGACATTGTGTGAAGAACTCTTCTCAAGTGTCAACCCAGCAAGGGAGTAAGAGTATGGATGAATATAAGAGATCAGCAGTGTAAATCTGGATGCTCTTTCAGAGCAAGGGCGGGGAGGAAGAAACAGATCCTGGACCGGCAGAAATGTGATGAGCAGCGGGATGCTCCTATAAGTAAATCTTCTGTCCGCTCAAGCGAAAGAGTTCGTCGAGGTTTCAATAGCCACGATCGTTAGAAACGTCCGTGTGCCGGGCGTAATGCGTCCTCGAGTGTTTCCGTTCCTCCACGAACTCGTCGCACCATTGCCTCCATACATCCAAATATACATTTCTCAAGCGGCTTCATCGCTATCACATCACAGCGCAGGCCGGATCTTTTTTTCCCCCTCCCCTCGTTCATCCATCCATCCATCCTTTAGTTTCTATCATTACTACCATTGCACTCTCATTCTTTAGCCCCAAAGCCCCAACATGTTGAAACAGCCTCCGAGGCTTTTACTCCTCCTGGCGTCGGGATGAAGCCCAGACCGTCGGGGTATTTGAGTCTGTGCGCCTCTCTTCCGTCATTGAAAAGAACCGAGAGGGTGGCGACCTTGGGGGCGGGCGGTGAGTGGCACGATTACCCTCGAATCATCCATGATAAAGGGAAAAGATCTTCGCCTGCGCATCGAAAGAATGGCAAGATCATGTTGGCAGTGACAGCAATTCCTTCCGCCCCTTCTGGCTGGACTAACAGCAAGCGATCCTTCGAGACGGTTGATGCTTAGCGGGGTGTATGGAGTGAGTGGCACAAAGGGGGCGGCGCGATATAGCCTAGATGCGATCGCCTTCTCTTCGCACCTGTTGGAGGCCATTGGAGGCGGCATATTGCATATTCCCACCGGACGGGAAAGTGAAGTCTAAGATTCATGTGCCGCTGAGTCGCAAAGGCGGAGCGGGAAGTGGAGGGGGCGAGTCGTGCGCTGGGGCCAAAACCCGTCTGCGACAGGGGTCCTCTTCAATGGTGTGGCTCAATGGTTTCCAAAGTTTGGGCGGACCAAAGATCCCAGAGGAGCCGCATAAGGGAACAGGGTCTGGGGAAAGGCCCGAGTTGAAGGCTTGAAGCCATCCAGTCGTCCCGATCCACCTGGCATCTGTGGGTAGTCAATGAGTTCTACCACCTCGGACAAGACGCACGCACTTAACAGACACTCCCCACCACTCCGCTTCCTGTCACTGTCACACGTCACAGATGTGCCTCGTCGCAGGGTCACAGCGTACATATGGTTGCATTAGGCCAATACGTCAAGTGTCTGAATTAATTTTTGGCCCCTCTCCCTCTTCCCTCTTGAGAAATGCGCAAGTGTCGGTCATTTGCGCAAACAAAAAGTGTTTTTTGAGCCGTTTACTTTTCCATTGATGAATCTGAGGATTTTGTCCATGGCCAGCAGTTCTGTGGGTGATGTGATCTCAGATCTTCGGGACCAGGGAGGCAGGATCTAAAACCCCTGCAACATCCAGTCTCAGCCAATCGAGCTCGGCCAGCCTTTCTTGAACTCTTCATCACGGACCGCTCCCCAGACTGTGGTCTGCCCCGCGTCTGTAACGATGAACCATGGTTGAGGACAAAGTCGATTAATTCCAAGGTGTCATCCGCGGGGGGGGGGGGGGGATTGACTGGTATCTGTATCTTAGGCTTGCCCATCAAGAATCCGACCTTGGTGCTGGAATTCCAACCATTTTTAGGATTCAGGGTGCACCTCTGAGAGCCCTAGAATAGCACGGTATCAAGCGATACTCAAGGTAACCTGGGTATGAACCTTTATTTCTTAGTGTAATAAGGTGCGAGAAAGACAAAGGCGTAACGCAAGAAAAGCCGGGTAGGAGAATGGCGGGACACTACAGCCTCGTCTTCGATCTTAAATCTCATGAAATGCGACAGGATTTCTGCGATTGCCTATGTACTTCTCTTATGAGATCATCTGTAGACGCAAGTCCACGCCATTCACCTCGTTTTGCAGGGCAAAGAATAGACCACGTCTCCGATAAAATGGGGCCTCGAACTTGGGTGGGTAGAAGATGGTTATGATACCAAACGACGGTACTGGAAGATTTCTGCGGCGGGTCAGAAATCGATTGGACATTGGAGCTTTGGTCTCGATCCACGCCCGGGTTCCGAGCGATCCCCATTCCGCCTCTGGCGAGCATTGATTGATTACAATCAATTTCAATGTCTTGTCGATATTGCCTCCCGCCCATAATGCGCAGAAATATTTTCTATTATCGCTTTGTTCCTGTTTAATGACCATCGCCGAGCTCGACCTCTGCATGCGTATGATTATGCCCAGTCGAGATCAGCCCAATGGCTTCCCATCCTCCGCTTCCATCCCCGGCCAAGTTCCTCATCATCGCATTGTAAGCATCTATTCGTAGTCTCGAAGGCGCAGGAGACCCTCCTGGTACTGAAGTGTCTGAGAAGGAGGTCGATGCAGCGCTATCCTGGCTTGTCTGAGCTGCCGTTGGTCGAGCATACGATTCGAAATCCCGTTTCCTGGATGTTTCCCCTTCTTGTTGGAAGGATACCTCAGATTGAATCTGGGAGACGTCTCTATTGCCGGAGTCATCGGAAATCTCTATCGGTTTGCTCACAGACTCACCGTCGGCCCTTGAGGTGGACGTTACTGATTTCGGAGCTTCCCCTTGCTCCACAGGGCTGACGGGAGGTTTCCCTCCTCGCGAGCTAATTGACAGCTGGCTTTCGTGGGTCTCGGATCTTTGAGTGACCGATTGCCTATGGATGCCCATCTGAGATGCTAGAGCTTCCATCTTACAGTCATGAGCAAAGACATCGCCGGCGCAGTGCTCGCCGAAGAGCGACTTGATGCTAATGCCCTCTTTCAACCACTCCCTAGAGTTGAAAGTGCAAGGCCAGACGTCTCGTGGCCTGAACGCTCCGAGAAAATGGCACAGCTCTGGATAGGAGGAATGTCTCGAGTAAGGAAAGCTGATCCTTTTAGGCAGACCTTCAGATGCCAAGCCCAGACGTGGTCGATGCTCGGCCTTACCCAGCAGCGACATCCTTAACATGGACTCCACTGCCCTTTTCAAATTCATCTCGTTTTTATCACCGAAAGAGGACATGTCGAGATCGAGCGAGATGTTGCGGCCATCGACCGTCTTGTTCAAAAGAGTTTCGCGTATGCGGTCTAGTACCTCGAGCGAAACCGCAGCATCTTCAGTGATTCTGTTTTCTCGCGTTAGTCTGTAGTCTCAATTCGACCGAAGTCCTGGGAAATTCCGGGAAAGTTTTACATCTCCATCAAGACATTCATCTCTTCGATAGTTAAATACTCGAGCTCCGCCTCCCTCTCGAGGTCGTCACCTCCTCCACCCACACCCATCTCGACTAAGTCGGCCCTATCGGGCAAGCGAGCTACTACGGGTGAGATCCAAACAACAGGGGACTTCTTAACGACCTCGCAGTAGTTTCCCTTCTCACAGCTATGGAGTCGTACATTCTTGTCTCGCGTTAGACATCCGGGGTGCGGCGTATTACCGCAAGTAAATCCCGTTAACGCGGCAGCCTCGGATGTCATGTGGAGATGCGGACCGGGACGGGCATTTTCGGGCAGACGGGCTGTCAGGGAGGAGTAAATTCTCATTTTGTAGTCGTCGACATGGATCCTAGACTTCAGGGCCTTGGAAAGGGCGATCCATACATCTTCATACCTATGAATATATGTTATCCAATGTCAGCCAGGGCAGGAGGAGAGAATTGGGGACAGTTCCTTACCCGAATGTCCAGGCTTGCAAGTGAAAAATCGTGTCTTTGGGATACTTTGATACGGTCTGAAGTAACTGGGCGATGCCCTCGGCCTTCGTTTGAAACGGTATGCCGCCAGTGAATGACGTATCGAGGTAAATCTTGTCGAGGGTCCGTATGCCACTTGTATACTCGACAAGATTTGGATTCCTTGCGATGGAGCTCACAAACCACGGTTCGCTGCGAAGGTCACCTGTATAAATCACAGCGTTGCTCTCACTCTCAAAGACTTGAATTGAAATGAATCAGTAAGGTGGCATTACATGGGTACGCGACAATCAGAAGGACGTGGCTCACGGAACATTACGGATCCGGGGCAGTGGTTGGCGTCGAAAAGCGTAACACGAACGGTGACTCCCGGCTTTAACTCGAGCTCTGTTGGCGTCTCTAGAGGAATCGGTTTCTTGCGCAGATAAATGTCAGATTTCTCACCACTCTCTCAACTGCTCAACTATTTGGCCCGAATCTAATCTCTCAAATATTCTCAAGCAAGGGTGATGGGAGGGGTCTTACCAAGAGATTTCTGAGATGCTTGTAGGTTTGGATTCTCGCCTCGAGAACTCCCCTGGCGTGATTAATCCTGCATGGATACCGCTCCAGACGCAGTAGGATCTCCCTTGTGCCCGCGGAGCAGTACACACTTAGTCAGGGACGGGCACCATCAGTAAAGCAATTCGGCCTTGAGATAGTCGCGATAAGATGGGGACATACAAGGGAGCCTTGAGAGTCTCGAGACCAGCGAGATGGTCACTATGAACATGGCTCAGGAAGCATGCCAGCGGTCGGGGATGATTTGGATTGTAGCGGAAGAAGTCCACTGTTTTGTTTATAAGATTAACATGGAGAACAATGGCTCTATCTCCAAGATTGATCAAACTGACCTCGAATATCTGGGAACTCGGAGATAATGCCGTTGAAGGTAGACATGGTGGTCGTGAGACGAATTTTATCTTGGCCTCCTTTGGACTGTCTTGGACGTGGGCGGTTCTTGGGTCTCGCCCAAAGACGATGGATTATGGGTGGCCAAGAAACATGGCGGAGAATTGAATGAGGCTAGAATTCCCAACCCCAGTGCGTTATTGGGACCTGCCGCGATTCGATTCCCGATTGCTCGTGCACTGAACTTGAGCCATGAAGACTGGTGTTAGCGATGGTTTGTGGTTGCCTGCTTGATCAAGATGCACCTTCCATCTCCTGTGTGCACTGTTGGCATCTGGCAAAATCACGTGCACCCAGACAAGTCTCCCATCCTCGACTCGTTCCTTCTCAAGACACTTGTTGCTCATCTCATCGATTGGCACTTCAGAGGATCACAATTTCCCACCTTAATTTAGAGCATTAATTCTAGGCCTTTTAAATCGAACTTCATTTTTGTCTGTTTTACGAGACTCCAGATAAGTTTATTTCGTGCGGCACAGCACTGGCGAGGGACAATTGTCAAGATGCACCGAGCCTTCCAAGGCGAGCTGCCATGGCGTCAAGCTGAGAGGGGAGGGTGAGAATGAGCCGACAGATCAATGAGCGGCACCTCTTCAGCAGCCGAACTGCAGCAAAATGCAAAAATGATTCGATTCGAAGAACGCGTGCAAAATAGATTCGTTGCCGTCAATATGACCCTTCTGCTGGGCCCCCCTCAGTTACATTGATATCGATGTACGCGTATGGCTGATTGATCCTTTTACCCCAGGGCATCTTGGGGTCCACGTCTCATTCCTTCCGGGAGTTCGAAAATCACCGGAATGGGTGTGTTCTTCTTGGCAGAATCCCACCTCGCGTTGCGGTGTGATGTCCATTGTTGCATTATTCTCACTAAGAATGACACTTTCCCCGGTGTATTGGAGCTGCCCGTCAGCTCCCAGTTGCCCTTCCTACTTTCTCTTCTGCTTATCCTGCTAGCGTGGTTCTTTCACCCCCTGCTCTGTTTCAATGGACCAGTGGTTCATTAATTCTGGGCTTATCCCGGAGCGGCCTTGCAGATCGGGAATCCTCGATTGGAGGTTTTCCCGGTCTTCGTAAGAAATTACGTGAGGACATGAAGATTAAACGTTTGAGGTTCCCGTCCCAGGATTTGCTTTTTGCGGAGTAACAATGAAGATATATATATATATATATATTGCCCGTTGGCGAAGAGGGGGGCTGCAGGAAGCTGTCAGCTCCTCTGGTTGATTTGAGTACCCGATTTAGTCTTCTTTATACAAGATTCCCTGCTCGCTGTGAAAGTATTCGTGTTGATTCGAGCGTCTCTGTCGTCCTCCTTCACCTCCTTGTTACAACCTACTCGGAATAACACGAGCTTGATCATGGCCGAAGAAGACATCCTCAAGACCGACCTGCTCATCATCGGAGCTGGTCCTGCTGGCGCTTCACTTGCTTGCTTCCTAGCTTCACATGGTAATGAAGTTGTTAATCTCTAGTTCAATGCAATTAGGGTGTAATTGAGACTAATATGAATTCATTTCCCAGGCAGGACTGGCATCATGATTGCCAGGGACCCGTGGTCTGCAGAGACCCCAAGAGCTCACATTACCAACATGGCTGGACTAGGTATGGGAGATTCCTCGATCACTAACTCGCTTCCATATGAACGATTAGGAAAACTAGAAGTTGGCCTCCCTAACACATCTTTGTAGAATGCCTCAGAGATATTGGCCTCGAGGAGAAATGTCTCGCTCTAGCAACAGAGGGGAAAAATATGGCACACACCAGGTGGTGCCACACCATGGCCGGTGAAGAATATGCCCGTATCTACTCTTGGGGAAATGACCCCAAGAGGAAAGTAAGTCATCCACAAGCATGGAGACAAGGCGGGGTTGATCCAATGCATTCACATACTTACAAGTGAACAAGGGAGAATACGACGCTGCGAGTCCGTGCAACCACGTAGATCTCCCTCAGACCGAGCTCGAACCCATCCTCACCCGCCACGCCGCCCACAACGGCTGGAAGCTCGTCTTCAACACCGAATTCGTCCACTGCGAGCGCCCCAGCCCCGACGTCATCATCAGCGAGGTCCACGACCGAGTCTCCAACCGCACCTACAAGATCCAGTCCCGCTTTCTCTTCGGCTGCGATGGTGCCCGCAGCCAGGTCGTGCGCGACCTCAACATCCCCCTCATCAAGAAGCCCGGCCAAGGGCTCGCGCTGAACATCTTGGCACGCGCGGACATGTCGCACTTGATGCAGTACCGCACCGGTAACCTTCACTGGGCCTTCTTGCCGGAGAAGGAGCATCCTATCTGGGGCTGGGCTGCGGTCGTGCGCATGGTGAGGCCGTGGTATGAGTGGATGTTCATCTTCTTGCCGCAGCCGGGCGCGGATGTTACCTTGGACTCGATGAACGCGAGTCATGATGAGTATATGGCGAGGGTGAAGGAGCTTATTGGAGATGATTCCATTGATGTGGAGATTTTGGATATTAGTAAATGGTGGATTAACGAGATTGTCGCTGAGCAGTACACCGATGGCAACGTGTAAGTTGAGAGCCGACGTATTTTCTGCTCATGAAGGAAAGAATCAGCGCCCTGCTAACAAGACACCAACCTGCCCAGATTCTGTCTTGGCGATGCCGTACACAGACATCCACCATTCAACGGCCTCGGTTCCAACACCTGCATCCAAGACGCTTTCAACCTCGCCTGGAAAATCTCCTACGTAATGTCCGGCAAAGCCGGCCCCTCCCTCCTCTCCTCTTTCTCCCCCGAGCGCCAGCCCGTCGGCGTCGACGTCATCACCCGCGCCAACCAGGGGCTCCGCGACCACACGCCCTGGATGGAAACCATCGGCATGCTCGAGCCATCAGTCGAGAAGCGCCGCGAGATCCTCGCCGAGTTCGAAGATCTCGGCGAAAAGGGCCGGCGTCGTCGCGAGGAGTTCCATCGGAACATCGAGATTACCTCGAGTGAATTCCACGGGCTGGGCGTCGAGATGAACCAGCGATACCAATCCGCTGCCGTCTATGTCGACGACGAGGAGGTGCCTCCGCCGCCTGTACCAGCCGATCCTGTCAAGGAGTACCAGATCGGGACGTATCCCGGCAAGCGGCTTCCTCACGCTTGGCTCAATTCGCGCGAGCCTAGGAAGCAGTTCTCTACAATTGACCTGGCGGGCCACGGCCGTTTCTGTCTCATTACTGGACCCTCTGGTGCCGAGGCATGGAAGAAGGCTGCTGCCACGGTGTCGGAGAGTGTCGGCGTTGAGATTAAGGCATACTCGATTGGCTGGAAGCAGGACTGCGAGGATGTGTACTTTGACTGGGCGAGGAGGAGAGAGGTGGAGGAAGATGGGTGTGTGCTTGTTAGACCGGACAGGTTTGTCGCTTGGCGAGCTATGAAGATGATAGAAGATCGAGAGGGGAGGCTGGAGAAAGTAATGCGTAGCGTCTTGGCGCTGGATGAGCTTGGTGTTCCGAGGAACGGCATCACGGTGCCTGAACCGACCCAAAACGGCCAGAATGGTCAGAATAGATACAGTCTTGTCTGAGTTTCCTCGGCCAGAATTAGATGAACACATAGCTTTACGACTGAGCGGTATTCCTCGATTCCTTTTTCTTTTCATCAGCTTGAGAAGGGGGCTGTTGCCCAGAACTATTTTCCCGTACGACGCGAAGGATCCAGCACAAGGAAATAAGCTTAAGCGCTACGATTCCCTTCTGAGCCTCGCACCCCCAAAGGCGACACTCAACTTGAAGAGTATATATCGTCGTGATGGCGTCAAAGCCTACGCCGACTTACTTCCAACGTCATAGTTGTGGAACCGTCGACGTCGTGGCAGCGCCAACAGACTTCCCTTCTCTCCCTTGCGCATTTAAACTGCGAGATAATCCTGATGTGATTCAACAAAAGCCCCCAATTTAAATCTTCAACGTTCTAGAAAACGTACGACCCGCGTCCCAGAAGCCCGTCCTTCAACATCTTTTTAGCTCGGAGCTTCCCCACAACCGTGCCTCATAATGACAGCTGTATTGCCCCCTCCATCAACGGACAACCTGCTTTGTCGGTTCAATCTTTTCGACGTTCTAGACCCATGGATCATATAATCCGAAAAACCAAGGACGATGCCAGTAGACTCAACTTATAGAGGATTCCGCCCCCGAGTAAGTGGCGGCCCTGAATCATCTCCTCTCCCATAAAAACCCCCAATCCATCACATCATGGGATAAACTTCTAGGGTACACGTTGCTCTTCTCCACTTGAGATCTAGAAATCGAGGGTGTAATCTCATGAAGTGTTATGATATCCCGACAGAGAGAGGCCCCTATCTCCTCTTTCCCGTCGGGAGGACGAATATATAATAGCCCAGCCTAAACCGCAGTCCTCCGATCTCGAGTATCGACCATTCAGCAGCTGCAATAGGGATCACAGCAGAGCAATACTGAACCCATAGAAACACCAAATCCACTACCAAAAGAACACCCCAAAACACTGACAAAATGGCAGCCCCCATGATGCAAACCGCCTACCAGCCCCACCCCTCCCTCAAAATGAAAGCCGCCGTCTGGAAAGGCAACAAGAACATCTCCATCGACGAGGTCCCCAAACCCACCATCACCACCCCCAACGACGCCATTGTCCACGTCACCCACTGCACCATCTGCGGCTCCGACCTGCACATGTACGAGGGCTCCATCGACAAGAGCATGAAGAAGGGCGACATCATGGGCCACGAGGCCATCGGCGTCGTCGAGGAGGTGGGGCCGCAGGTGCGCAATTTGCAGAAGGGCGATAGGGTCATTATCATGCCTGTCATTGCTTGCGGGGATTGTTTCTATTGTAATAGGGGGGAGTATTCTCTTTGTGATAAGATGGATCCGAATCATGAGATGCATGACATGTACGGACATCGCTTGGCGGGTATCTTTGGCTATACGCAGGTCTTTGGTGGATATCCCGGCGACCAGGCTGAGTTCTGCCGTGTCCCTAACGCGGATCTCGTCTGCGTCAAGATCCCCAAGGACATCGACCCGAAGAAAGTCCTCGGCTTGGCCGACGTCACCTTGACGGCCTGGCACGCTTGCGAACTGGCAGAGGTCAAGGAAGGCAGCACGGTTGGCGTCTGGGGCTGCGGCCCAGTCGGCCTCTCGATCCAACGACTAGCCAAGCTACGTGGTGCGAAGAAGATCTACGCCATGGACTACGACGAAAAGCGCCTTCAGATGGCCAAGTCGTTCGGCATGATCCCCGTCGATGAGTCCAAGCACAAGGACACGGCCGGCTACATCCTCTCCCAGGAACCTCGGGGTCTGGACTGCGCCATTGACGCGGTCGGCTACAGGTGTGAGGTTTCGGGAAAGCACAAGGCCACGAGGTCTGGCCCTGGTGAGGGAGGCAGCTGCGAGGCTGTCAACGAAATCATCAAGGCGACCAAGAAGAGGGGCAACGTTGCTCTTATTGGCGATTTCTTCTTCACGACGAATAACTTTCCCATTGGCGCTATGATGGAGAAGGGCATCACAGTTCGTGGTGGCCAGCTTTTTGCGCAGAAGGTAGGATCAGGCGAGCACCACATTCACGCATGGTATCTCTAGAGGGAGAGACTAACGAATAATCGTGACCAGTACATGGCGCAGCTGCTGGAACTTGTCCTGAACGGCAAGTACGATCCCTCGTGGATGTTCACCGCTGAGGACCAGCTCGAGAATGTCGGCGATTGCTATAAGAAATTCTTTTCGCATCAGGTCCCTGGTGGACTCAAAGTCCTCATGAAAACCGAGTATGGTCGCCAGCTCGAAGCCTCCGGAAAATACGCCTAGAGGGGGTCGGAAGAGGGGGAGCCTTTAACGAAGAGATGATGGTTATGATGATGGGCATGATTCAGCTGGGAGCAGAGGTGTTGAGGGGCGGTTGTGGTAGTGTAACAAATTGAATTTGCGTTTCGAAAGAATTGGAAGCTTGAACCAGGCAAGGGGACAGGAGACTCGTAAACCTGATCGTAACAATCCCAACAGAGCAAGACACAAACTGGATAGCACAGATCACCCTAAGAAATAATATCAAATATTAGTCCGCCTACTTAAGGCACATCCTGAAGAATAACCGGTATGTGACGTAAAGGAAGACTCTTGTCTCGAAGAAGCAAGAATGAAGACTGTTGGGAACAGAATCCCAGTGGTTGCATCTAACAAGAAGAGATGGAGACTGTGGCATCACCATCTTCATAATCCTAGGCGTGCTAGATATTCCGCGCGCCTCTGGGCATTGGAACTCTTCATGACAGGGTCGCGTTTCCCATCCATAGGGCAGAGCAACTCGACACCAGAATGCCCGTAAACACCATTCGGCACCTCAGGCACACCGGCCGTCATGCGCCGTTTCTGAATTTCGGCTTCTCCTCTTGTGAGTGCGAGCCTTGAAATAGTTCTCCTCGTCTTCGGTATGTCCGTATGAGCAATCAAGTCCGTAGCGGCGTTTCGTACCCTAGCGACAGCGTTGGTGTGGGGTCCTGTCGCTCGTCTTTGCCCGGCCCTTCTGTTTCTTGACATTGTGATCGACTGCTATAAAGCCGTCATCCTCGATAACCAGTCCATTGTTGTTATTATCGTCATCATTGTTATTGCCGCCATCATCATATTAGCCATCTTCGCCCACTGACAGCTCTTGAAATCGATTTGAGGTCTCCACAACAACGTCCGAACCTCTCCCGTGTTGCTGAAAATATTCTAGATAAGGGAGTACGCGAAGCCCATACGTCCGAAAAGACTCCTTCGCCTTGAAAAATAATTCCGTCTTTTCATCCGAGCTCAGTACCTTCACCGAAACTGGGATGAGGACCAAGTCCTGGCGGTTATTGCCGGTGATGTAGTTATAGGTCGGGAACCGTAAACGGGACCGAAATTCCTCGATCCCGTCGGCCTTGGATATCGCATCCATAATCACGATGCTGTGCAGGTCGATCGTATTCCGGTCGATAAGGAAGACGGCATGGTTGAATCCAATTCTGTCGATGAAATTGTCGAGGTAATGCACTAGGATGCCGCTTTCCTCCCTTTGCTTATATGCTGCGGCAAGCCCAATCTCCCAAGACCAAATGTGCACCCGAAAACTGTTTTCTGTGATTTTCTGAACGGCGACGTCAAGATCTCTGTCCCCGGAGATAATGATGAACACACTGGCCCTTGAAGCGGACAGATCCTTCCACATGTCGTCAATAGAATCCGCAATTATCTTGCCGTCCACCTCCTTTTCACGTCCTGCCCACTTACTCCGCACAGAAGTGCTCACTTTCACATCGTGCGACTCGATTGCTCTCCAGACCGTGTCCACTGGAGGAGGCTTCGATCCGTACAGCTTGATGTTCAGGGTGAAGGTCTTTTCTTCATGGGTTAGATCGGATTCTTCCAGTAGGACATGACCGACGTCGAAGCGTCATGTAGGATCCCCTCTTGCGTCGTAGCCTTGTCTCTCGGCCCAGTTTTTTTTGTCCCAGAATCCATAGGTTGGAGTTGTCGATGTAGACTGGAATCTCGAATGTTCACCTGTCCCGGATAGGGGAAGCTAGCGCTTGTTGAAGGCAGTGCCATGGCGAGAGAGTACAAGGCCAGAGAGTTTCGTGGAATTGGCGCGAATAGGGACGACCTTGACTTGAGAAGAATTGTATTTCAGGATTGCTCATCAAGAAGTTAGTTGTAGGATGTTGAAAGATCCCCAACGAAAGGGTCAGTGGTTGAGGCCTGATAATAAAGACCACGCACTCATCTCAACCCTGATATTGTTTAAAACGAGGCTGCCAAAATTACAGGCTGGTCGCGCTGCGGGCGAAGGGTCGAGCGATCATGCCATTGCTCGTGCTACCTACCATAAAACCAATCTCCAGAGTTTTGCGCAGAGGGGAGGTAGTGGTTGGATGAACAAGCCCCTCGTCTCCTTACCACTATCCAATCGTCGGATGTTATATTGTTGAGAGTCGGTCTCTGCTTGAACCTTGGATACGTGTTCAAGGTACCAGCCGTCTGCTCTGCAAGAGGCTTGCTGCGTATTTTGCGCAGACGACGAATCCTCCAGAGGCCATGAGGATCAGGCATATCAGACACACCAAGTACAAGTAAAAAGTAGAGCAGGTTAGTAGGATCACCGGGTAAGGTATCGAGGACTTGGGCTCGATAGGAATTAGACGTAGTGCATCAAGGGCATCAAGGGGGCAATGAGTAGAACGAGGACAAAATTGAATCAAACATCCTTTCCATTCATTAAAAACGTAACGAAGTCCATTGCTCACGACCAAAAATGGGTATCTTCCAAGCCATAATCCATTCATTCATCTCAAGAGCGAAACAAAAACCAGAAAAAAAGAAAAAAAAAAAGAAGAAAAAAGGAGAAAAAACAGAAGAACAGAAAAGAGAAAAACAAATCTAAACAAAACCAAACTCCAGGCTGTATGCGCTCAAATAGGGTATGCGATGCGATGCGATGCGGGCCAATGCAAAAGGCACTGCTGTCGTGAGCGGATTTCGTTACGCCTTCATGGTCCTGTATAACACTTTCTTGACCATTGTCAAGTGCTTCATTCCTTCAAAGCAGCCCGGTGCCTATACCGTCTTGTTATGTTGTCCAACCACCCGCATCGAGGACTAACTTCTTAAGTGATAGTGTTGATATCATGTAATCGTGTGGAAGTGTCGACATCGGAATTTTGTTGGGGCTTAGAGGCATATGTCCTCGTTGTGAACGCCCAATGGTTGTCAAGTTGTTGCGCGGCATGGATGTCGTTCTGGGGCTAAGGAAAGTCTTGAGGCCGAGGTATACAGCCTTGTGAGCCTCTCCGCACTGATGAGGATGCCATGGCCGTCCAGGTGAGAAATCGAATAGCCTGGAAGAGGAGGAAAAAGAGGAACAACTGCCTTCATCCCAAGGTTGGGGAAAGTCATCCTTAGGCTCGTGCCAGGGTTGGCTACGTCAACCTTCGACGCCTGCCTGCCCCTTACTGGCCCGATCGTGTCGACGATCGGGTCAGCCTTCGCGTAGGCGCCGCGACCGCACCCGCCTTGGACTTCACTGGGCCCTTCTTTGCAGCTGGCTTCTTGACGCCAGCGGACTGTGTCAGCGTCGGCGTGGCCGCCCTGGCCGACGACTTCGAACTCCCCGAAGAGGCAGACTTGGCAGCAGCCGGCTTCGGAGGCCGACCAACACGCCGCTTCGCCACCGGAGTTCCCTTCGCCACAGGCTCCGGGGCAGGAGCTGCGGTCATCTCCTCATCCTCTTCTTCTTCGTCGTAGATGAATCGCTCGTCTTCGCCCCACGAGACCGCCTTCTTCGCCTCCGCCTTTCCAGCCCGCGCCACTCTCGCGTCATGGACTTCCTTAAGTTCCTGCATGCGGAGGGCGTGAGGGTTCTCCCGCTGTCGGGCGAGGACTTCCTCGGGCATCTGTGCCTTGCCTTTGTTACGTCGGGTATTAGCCCGTGTAACAGCGGCAAGGTCCGCCTCTCGGCTGCCCGACCCTCCTCCGACAACTCCGGATCCCACCCTAACCGGGATCCTGGAGTTGCCGTCAGCCGAGGGCTCCTGGGCCCTCGACTTCACCCTGCTCGAACGTCGCAAAGGCGCGACCTTTGGAGCTCCACTGCTCCTGGTGCGCTTCGCGGGTGGTTCTGAGGCATCCACCGCCTTCGCCTCGCCGACATCTCCCGCCTTCCGCTTGGTGCCAGCCTTCTTAGGACTCGAGCTATTAGCGTCGATATGTCCCAGAGGAAGGCGTGGCGCGGGAGAGCCGGTGAGCGTCGTCGCCATCCGGGCTTGAGTCTCAGCCGACCTGGCCGCCTTACTGGCCTTGT
This sequence comes from Scedosporium boydii, assembly GCA_002221725.1. Classification (NCBI taxonomy): domain Eukaryota; kingdom Fungi; phylum Ascomycota; class Sordariomycetes; order Microascales; family Microascaceae; genus Scedosporium; species Scedosporium boydii. Next base: position 121,605 of record NJFT01000092.1, read on the forward strand.
GCTGGTTAAGAAACTTCCCCAAATAGGCTCGATCTTCCGCCTCTTGAGCCTCGGCTAGGTCATCTGGTCGAGTGAGACGCGAGGATTGAGGGGTACAGCTACCCTTCCCAGGCTCAAACGAAGACCCTTGCTTCTGAGGACTGCTGCTCCGCAATGGAGTAACATTCTCAGAAACTTGGGAATTCAGAGCGCACATGGAGGGGGCCGTGATTGCCTTGGGGGTTTCAGCAACATGGGCGGGAGTGGAGACCTTGTGTGACTGTGATTTGAGAGGGGTGGCGATTGGCTCGGTGTCGATAGTGGCCGGGGTTGTTTCGGGATGAGCGATGGGAGTATGAGCGGTAGGGGTAGACGGCATGGGGTTCTCAGCCGCTTTCTCTTTTGGAGACGGAGTGACCTCGACGTTCTGCTCGACTCGATGGGTAAAATCAGGTGCCAATGATTGAGGAGTTGTTGGCATGGTCTTCTCTACCGAAGGAGTTGCCGGGGGACTCGACTGCGTAGGCTTAGGCGGGGTAGGCGTGGCCGTCTTAGTTGCCGTGGCAGTGGTCGTAGCCGTTGGGGTCGCAGTGTCAGTGGAGGGTGCGGTGGTAGCTTTCTCTGGCTTAGAGGGGGTGGAGGGAGAAGATAGAGGTGCGTCTTGATCGGCGGACCCAGCGGCTTCTTCGCGAGGAGTAATCGAGGGTGAATCTTCAACCAATACACCGTCGTGCCCTACCCGAGTGATTGTCTGATGACGAGGAGTATTCATAAGATCGCCAAGAATAAGTGCGGCAGGGGTATCTGACTGGCCGGCGGGAATGTCGGCATCGTTCCTGGCAACCGGGGACGTATCCTTGAGCTGCGGAGTTTGGAGTTGGGGAGATGGAGATGAGACTGCTTGAGCGCCAATGTTATAACGGGGCGAATTGAATTCGGCATTCAGGACGACGATAGTGGGCGTGTCAGGAAGGTCGCCAACAAGCTGGTCTGTATTGTTTGAAAGGAAAGACGCGTCATCCGTTCCAGATTCCTCTACTGGAGACGATTGGTGATGAAGGTGGATGTTAAGAGTCGGATCCTCCACATCGGTTCCAGATTCCTGCACTGCGGACGAATGATGGATATTAAGAGTCGGATCCTCCGCCATCAAGTTGGTATAGTAAGTTCCTGATGGGGATTGGGTTGGAGTCTCGACGTTGAGGTGAATGTTATACGTCGCGTCATTGTCAGAGTGCGGAATGATAGGGACGGACATCTCCATGACTTCTTTGAGCTCCTCTGTGTCCATGTCGAAGAAGGAATGTTCATCATCTTCTTGTTCGGATTCTGGCTTGGGAGAGTTCTGGCCATTAATGTTGTATCTAGGCGTGTTCCATTCAGAGTTGAGAACAATCGCAGTAGGGGTATCCGGGAGGTTGTTCACGAGTTCATCCGTATTGGTCGACATGAAAGATTCATCTTCGGTTTCAACGTCTTCAGCATTCTGGACTTGTCGAAGAGGACTAGGATCGGCAGGTCGGTTCAGGGAGAAGCGGGGCGTGAAATCGGGCCTGCGTGTGAATTTCGCTGGAGTTTGAGGAACCTCATTGATGGACTTATTGAAATCAGTTGAAGCGCTAACAGCTTCAAGACTCTTCTCTGCCTTGATAGGGCTGTCCTCAAGTAGTTCAGGAGCCGCATGAAGGGCAGGAGAAACGAAACCAACCTCGTCACCAAGGACGATAGCCGTCGGTGTATCAGGCAACCCAGCAATCAATTCATCCGTATTTGTCGACAAGAATGAGACGTCCTCCAAAGGTGTGCCTTCAACGCTTTCAGCCCCGCTTACCGAGACGCGAGGAGTAGCCAACAATGTGCTAGAATCATTCCGCGATGTTGCCCAACCTACCACTTCACGGCCGCCATTGATACTAGGACGCTTCGATGTCTTGCGATTGAGTGGGGATTCGGGTTCATCACCAATTGTAGCGTCGGTATCGTCGTGGATAGGTGTGCCTAGGAGGTTCGACTGAGAGAAAAAGGCAGCGAATCTGGCGGGCATCTTGAACCTCACAAAGAGACGCGAACCTTCCCTCTCTACAACAACCTTCGCATCGATAGATCCGTTTGAAATTTGTTCCGCGACCTTGGCCAAACTCTGGGCAACGGCGAAGGATTTCCGATTGAAAATGTCCAAGTTGGTTTTTGTGTCGACAATCATCGGGGAAGGCTCATTCGAGTCGAGCAGTTGGAAGCTGTCAGTCCGCTCGGAGAAGTCAAACCTAACGCTTCTCAAGTCACGGTACTTCAGCTGCTGCATCATCGAATCTTCGATAGTAGCGCTCATGTCGGGCCCCTCTCCCTCTCCAGTCCTCGAGCGGAGGCTGGACGACTGGGCGTGGCCCGTCTCTCCAGAGGGGTTAACACTCAATGCGCCTCCATTCGTGAAAACATGAACGGGTGTACTGGCGGACATTGAAGATGTCTCCTTTTTGGTGAGAGAATCGGAAGGAGGTGAGAGAGATGGAGGACGGCCGTCGGGTAACTGGTTCTCTTTCGAGGGAGAGGGAGAAGGAGAAAGCTTTCCGATGCCCCATTTGATCGAGTCGGCGATTTTCTTAACTGGAGACCAGAGGGAAATTCTTGGCGTCTCGGGTTCTATCTCCTCCAAAATGGTGGGGAGACTGGGTTGTCCATGGACCTTAAGCTTGATTGGAACCGTAGGATTGAGTTCTCGACCTAGCTTCACGCCGAGCGTCTCAACCATCAACGGGACGGTAAGTGCCTTGCCAAGGATGGTCGACATTGCCTGAAGGTTGGACAAGAGAGATGGTTCAAGAACGGCTACTGGCTCCAGTTCGTAACCGGAGGGCTCGAGTTGGCGTTTCTGTCGGATAACGGATGCGGTGTCATCTTCCTGAATAGGCAAAACCTCGTCGACAAACAGGTTGTTTCGGGTGTGGACTAGCATATGGTTAGTTAGGAACCGAATAATAACAAGATTTTAATGGACGTACCCTGAGCACTGAGCTGGTCCCAGAAGCCGGCATATTCCACACCGGTCTCGAGATATTCGTGGTCCGTAACCCGGTCCCTGAGAACGGCAGGTTGGGCGCAACGCTTCTTGGCATAATGGCCATCGGTGGTAATGGGACGGCGAGGGTGGACATGGATGAGATCGGCTCGCTTTCCAATTCGCTTGCCGGATCGTCGAGAAGGGACTGTGACTCTGTCCCAGGTCTGCAGCCTTCGCTGGGTCGGATCGTAGGCAAAAGGGTTTTGTGGGTAAAATCTGTTGATAAACAGGACAGGTTAGCAGGGCGTTGGTCGGAGCTAAGTTCAGTGGGCAGCCACATGGAGAGTACGCGGAGTGATGAAGCGGTAGCAATTGGGAAAGGAAACGCGTACAGATAGGCGGTGATTCGGCCATTGTTGTTGAGCCAAGCTTCATCCGCGGGCAGACTGCCCATGGGGCTCGTCTGAATAGCATCGGCACTATCAAGTCGTTAGTAGGGTAAGTCTTCTAAACACTTGGGAGCTGGGAAAAGTCGCGTACATCGATGCAGTTGGTTGGAACGCCATTTTCTGTTCGGAATCGTCCGAAATAAAGCGGCTGAGTACGATCAAACGTTGGGATATGAGAAGAGAGAAAGACACTGGGGCGCCGACAAAGTCCAAAGTCGCGAAGATGAGCTTGGCTAGTCGCGATGGTGCTTTGTTGACGCGCTTCAGAAGGCGGATATGATCACCAAGACAGATGTTTGGGTACCTGAAAGAGAGGATTACCAAAGTGATGAAAGGTGATTAAGAAAAGAGACGGTAGAATGAAAGTAGAACACTTTTGAAAAATAGGTAATTTTTCCTTGAGTGTAATACGAGGAAAAGTGATTGAAAAAGAGTTAGAGATAGGTGAGATCTGAGATCGACGGGAAGAAAATACTTGAAGAGAGCTCAGAAGTCTTGTTTACATGGGGACGGTGGAGGGGCGGAAACGGAAGCTGTTCTCAAGGTGTGTGGAGTCTGCTACATTGATTGGCTGAAAATTCCCCATCCTGCGATGTGGGTACAGTGACTTTCTCACATGAGTGACCATACGTATTGCAGCGTTTCTAACTTAGACGCGAATTTGTACTGGTACATTTGCCTAAGATACCGCCTGCCGAGTTTGTACACCGCTTCTGAGAGTCAGATACAGAGTCAAACCTGCCTTCTTCATGTCCTATCAATAAAGTATTGTACGCCCATTCGGTTCCTTTCGATGAAATTAGATTTGCATCTTATGTATTCAGTCTATGAGGTCAATAAGAGGTCTATTAGGGGTATCCCGTTCTATGCAGGGACCAGATTGCTCCTGCCTCGTCTGAGCTCTGGGAAGCTGACCTTTCGAATGTCATTCAATCGCTGTTTCTGCCCGTCAAATCCTGGTCCCTGAATCAAGACCCACCAAGATAACCTCTCACCGCCTTCTTATCTCACGTGACTGTCATCGACTGATCTTGGATGGATCCTTCCCAAAGCCAGTAATCGCGATCTCCAGAGAGCAGCGATCTCAAAAAATTTAACGGGCCAAACACGGGCATGACGACCTCCCCTCCGAACTACGCCGTCGACGCCCTCTAGAATCAACACTCCCGTGCCCCGAATCAAAACCCTTTCGCGCTTTCCTTAAACGAAGCATCGCCCAAAATGGCCGGGCAAAAGCCCATCCGACTTCCCACGCTCAACCGGCTCCGCGTCAAGAACCCCAATCCCAAGCAGGAGAATCCCTGCGTACGAGTGATGGCGTCTCTTTTAGGTTTGTAAAGAATTGATTGAACCTCTCATCCATTTCCAAACCCCTCGAGGCTCGGAATTTGGGGAATACAAGGGGCTCTGGCAAATGCAATTGGCAACGGACAAACCTGTTTTAGCTGACCATCGACTAGCTTGCTGGGCTTCCTCCGGGTACAACACCGCCGGATGCGCCATCATCGAGCAACAACTACGAACGTGCATGGACGCGAAGAGGCCGCCCCCTCTCCCTAAGAGCAACATTAACTATCACCTGTCGCGATTCCAGAAGAGGTTCACCGGGACGACGAAGAGCAGCTAGACAAGAGGCCCGAAAAACTTTGGCGAGATCTCCCGCAGGGACTACGGTCAAATTTGGAACGGAAGCTACTGGGGTAGTGGCAATGCATTTATCATCGGCTATACGATGGGCTGGATACAATTGGTCGCAAATTGGGGTCCTGCTGAAGAGAACAAGACCACAGGTTGCCCTGGCCAAAGAATGGGCGTGGACGGCGATGCGATGATGGCGGATGAGCGAACCCCGGATATTGAGGCCGGGCTTGTACCTGATATATGTTGTACAATCAGTTATGTCTTCTCATAGACGGTGTTAAAATACATGGGTTCTTCACTATCATTACCGAGGTCCTCCTCTCAGAAGGTTGAGGAAACTACGAGGCTGCAACCCAGGAGTCTAGGCTACCGCTACACCTCACACAAAGAAGCGGTTGTTGTTTGAGCTCCCCCGACAGCAGAAGACAGTAAAGGCAACACGAAAAACACAAGCTCGACAATTCTCATTCCTATACTAGGTATCTACCACGAAATACAGGACCAGAAGAACAAATCTGCAATAAAGTCAACAAAAAACCAAAAAGAACATCCGGAAACCCGCCCACACCATTCTCAAGAGAAATAGAAGTAAAATGGATATATATGCTGAAGCCCGAATCATCCAGAAGCTATAAAAGCGCATTACTCCCTCCTTCGCGCGTCTCAACTTGCCCCTGGGGCGGCAACCACTTCCCGTCCTAGGACTATGCTCTATTGTAAAAGGCGGGGAATACATCCCTTTTCCAGATAGGCCGAATCGCTGTCCATGACGAGGTACTTGGATCGAGAAAGGCCCAACATCCTATGTGTCCGGTATCCGCGATCCACCACCTATCACATGGCGCGCAAGTAATAGGAAACGCAGTAAATGAAGAAGAAGAAAAAATCCATAAAGCGGGTATTAATTCCAAGGAGGCCGGAGAGGCTGAGCAAGTTCTATTTCGGGGTAAAAGGGGGGGGCACTCATTATGTTTTGTGCCAAATCACCTCGAGATAAGGGAGGGGGAGAGAGGGAGAGCAGAAGCGCCGAATCTTCGCAAATAAATAAAAAGAAAGAAAGTGGTATCATGTGCGACATGTCGTGGTATATGTTAGGGTCCATATCGAAACACCTGCAACTAAGCCGGTAGCAGGTTAAACTTCTGTAACTGTTCAAGGGTCGGCGTCGTGAACCTTGACCAAAAAAGGAGTTGAAGAGAAAAAAGAAGGGAATGAATGGAGATCCGAGGAATACTCCCGCCGAGACGCCAAAAACATGCACGCAACCAATGCTCCTATGGTATTCGAAACGATGCTCTCTGAATATATGATAAAGGTAGTGCACTCATTGCTTGGTGTCACCACGCATTGCCGTTGGTCGAGATGATTCACGCGGGCGTATCGCCAACGCAAAAGAGCTCGATTTCTCCAACGCCTGCAGCGTACATGTTACGCATTCCCTCGCGCCACTCGAGGAAGGCGATCTGGATGTCGTCGTCGCTTTCAATGCTAACATAATCGCCGTCCTCGTCTCGGTACCTAAGCTTCAGCAAGCCCTTACCAATGCTGCTGCTCGTGAACCTCGCAAGTTTGGCGTCGATGCGGTCGATAAGAGTTTGGTAGGTGATATTGAAGGCCACCACAAGAGTAAAATATGTCCCGCCCTCGCAGTTGACCTTGACCTTCAACTGGGTAGGCAAGGGCATTTCGTTGATGCCAAACGCGTTGTTCATCATGTGCGGAGGAGGAGAGACTGTTCGACCTGAAGGGTCCATTGCCATGGGCATTTGGCCAGGAGCTGGCCCAGGGGTTGTCTGGCGAGGATAAATTGGGTGGGCTGGGAAATGGGTCATCGTACCACCAATGCTCCCAGATGGCTGATGCATACGCTCGCGCTGAACGCCCGGGCTTTGGGTATTCGCCCTGACAGGGAGATCCATTCGAGGAGATCCATTCTGGGACCTAGGGATAGAGGTGTCGTGATGAAGATGGGCGGGGATGCCAGGCACCGCAGGTATGCCGGATGACGGGCCAACGCCCGCTGTGTTGCGCCTCATGGTTTGTTGGCCATTAATATCAGGTGTACTGTACGACCGGCTACGCTGTTGCTGCGCTGCGCTAGGTGGCATGCCCGGAAGAGAAGGACCCCTAGTGCCCCTACCGTACGCATTCGGCGACGACCCGTCCCTCGACGGTGCACGAGGCATCGCAGGCGCAGTGTATCGATTGGTCGTATCCTCCCAAGGCGGCTGTGGTGTGGTTGTCTTGGGGAAGGGGTAGCCGGGTGTGCTCATCATACCACTGGTGGTGCTTGTCCTGGAAGAAACTGGCGAGTCCGCAATTGGCGAGAAGTAAGAATCACCAAGGTGCTCACCGGGCGAAGGCGCACCGCGGCTCGACAGCTGAGTTTGGAGACTCAGAGGAGCCGGCGGGGTGGGCAAAGGATACCGCGGCGGTGGCGCGCGAGCAATTCCTGCAAGCGACTGTGAACTATCGCCCGTCGCGGATCGCTGTCGCAAGCTGGTATTCGAAGCATTTCGAGGAAGCATCGTGCCGCCGGTAGAGGAAGTGACACCGTACGGTGGCCCTGAGCCAGGGGCACCATAATCTTCGTCATCGTCCTGATCCTGTTCCTTATACGGGTTCTCCAGCGTGTTGAGGCCCTGTGACTTCATCCAAGTAAATTCGGGGGCGGCTATGTCGGGACTAGAGGTCGACTTGGGAAGAGAGTTAGCCTTCCTTTGCGCTTCGAGGCCGGCAGCCCATTTTTTCATCATTTCTTCGTTGGAGAACTTGATCGTAAAGTTCTCAACGCCAGGGTCACCCTTCCACCAGATTTGGATACTGTAGGAGCCTATTGAAATGTATTAGTTACGTGAAGAGACGATGGGCCTCGGGGAGCGATGTACCTTGCTTTGCCAAGGTGACTACCTCGGTGACATTGGTCATAAAGATTCTCCCCTTCAGTTGCAGTTTCGCATTCTTATTGCGAACCTTGGGGCCAGTGGACCTCGTCTTATCCTTCTTATCCTTAGATTTAGACGCTGATGCTTCCTTACAGCATAGTAGGATGTACTGGAAGAGATAAATTTCATACTAGGGCAAGATTAGCATTGGAACCAGAGGTCAATCCCAACTAGGGGAGAAAGTGCACTCACATCCTTCTCTTGCTCGGTCCTACCGGTTACGACTGTGTAGACGCCATGGAGAAGAAGGTTTCCGAATTGCTCGATACGATGGCTCCGCCAATCGTCAACCCTCGTCTTCAGGTCTTCCATGGCTTCATCGAGGAGATCACGATTGACAGCCTCGTTAGCCTTGGTCAAGACTCGCTCAGCCGCTTCTTTCCCAAGAGTAAGGTCTTGCTTCGTAGCTTCATCTTCCGACTTCTTGCACAAGTCCTGCAGTAGTAAAGTTAGCGAGGTTAAGCTCGGGATTTCGAGGATGGGTATTCTAAAACGCAGAGTGCCATACCTTTAACAAAAGAGGGTACTTCACAAGTCGCTGCATTGGCTTCAGCAGGAAGCCGTCGAGCGTATTGAAATCTACGGCAACCGGATGCTCTGCCGCTTGAATCTTGTCAAAGACCAAGTTGGCGGTCTGGGCTGCCTTTCTCTGGTTCGCGATAAACGGAGTGTAGATGTCGAACGCGTCCTCGAAAGTCACGAAGGGGCTACCCCACCGCTGATTGTTGGCTGGCATAGAGTTGGTCGTCTCGACGCGGATAAGAAATCGCCTTTGGAAATCGAGAATCGCATTGATGTTGAGAAAGATTTGGTGGAGGACATCTCCAGGCACAACACCTTTCTGCTCCAGGGTCTTCTTTAGATCGTGTAGGTTCTCGAGGTCCTGTACGTATTTCCGTTCGGTATCGACTAACTCCTTGATGATGTGATCTCTATAGCTCATCTGCGAGCCAGCCGCGTGGTCCATAACATTTTCATCGGGATAGGGCTGGGCCTGAAGCAATAAGCCGCGCTGCTCGGCAATGTCGAGAACATAGTTTACAACTTGTGTAACCTAGGATAGCCATGTTAGTTAAAAAAAGAAAAAGAAAAGGCCATGCATATGACAGTAAAAAGAAGGAAGAAAAACAATCCAACCAGGCGGTCAAGGGGTATATGGGAGGAGGGTGTTTTGGTTCTCCTGGGCTCGGGAGTTGACAGTTGTGAACATGCCTTTACAAAGCCGCTGGTATCGTTGCCCAGGACATCGTTAATAACGAAGCAATCCGCAGAGGAAATATTTAGCTCCTTGAGGCAGGCTTCCACGAATTTGAACACGGCAATCTTAGGCTTGTTTTTAGCCGCAGTCTTTCCTTCATCCACACCGATCGGTTCGGCGGGTTGTAGTACGTTAAAGATGGCGAGAAACGGCACTCCTGTCCGGAACAGGTTCCATAGTGAGTCCACCGGGTCATTGGCGTCGACTTGTTCGAGGTAAACTTCGAAACCAGGGACTTGGCTGAGTCTTTGGCGCAAAGAGATGCATATTTGATACAGCGATCTCGACGCATCGGCTTTCTGGTTGATAATGTTCGCGGTAGCGATGACTGGACCACCGGCGCTGCTCATTGGTGTTACTACTGTTTGGGCGCTGGAGAGGGAGTTGAGAGATTGGGTGGAGCTGTTGAAGGCGGTCGAGCCTGAAAGTTGGCTGGCGCGTGGTGCACTGCTCATGGTGCCGGCAGGGATGCCCTCCTTATCTCGATCTCTCTTAAAGATTGGGGTTGTGTTGTTCCGTATCAGAGGGGCATGGGCCATAACATCCATGGCGAGAGGAGATTACGGGACAGTGAGGAGGTCAGGCGGTTGGCGTCGTCGACAAGGTCGGTATCGAATTAGCGACGGACCGAAATCGGGTAAGCGGTGAGAGGTCCAAGTATCGGCGAACAGAGAGGATCCCTTTCAGGGGAAACATCCGAGTCACGGCGTCAAAATCGCATGGAGATAAGACCTGGACGTCTATTCAAATTTTCAATAGAGCTCTCTCTCTCTTTGTCACTGCCACGGTCGTTTCGTACTCGCAAGTTAGAGCGGCCGGCGGGAAAAAAAGAAAGAATAAAAAAGGTCCAAAAAAAGCCCCGGCCAAAAAGAGGGGAATACAGTGGTAATCTCGGTGCACGAATCGAATCGAATCGGCGGCGGTATCGACGGGATAGCGGCGAGGATCGGGTCTATGCCTGTCGAAAACTGTCTCACAGCAAGGCTATCGGCGAAGATGTGCGGATTCGTGTGATGAATGGAAGTGGAAAGTTGTCAAAGAGAAATTAGAGCGAGAGAGGGGGCAGGCGATTTAGCGAGGGCGGCGGGTTGGTGGTGGCGGGTGGTTGGGTAGAACGGTATGCTCCGATACGGTACCATACAGCGCTCGACAAGACGACCAAGGCAAGTTCACACAAAGTCACAGTTAAAGATGAAGAGTTTAATGCGGAGAACAGAAAGTAAGATGAGGAATTATCATCGCAGCGTTTGACGATGGGAACATGGACTGCGTCCTCCAAGAGGTTGTTGCCAGTTTGCATGCGACTTTACAGTGGTTCGAAACGAGGATGGAAATTCAACACGACGGAATGGTGGGTGCCGTTGATAGAAGGAGGGGGGCAGCATCGAGAGACCCCAGTTTCCAAAGTGGACAGACGTGCCGAGTACTCCGTGTGGGATGAGCCAAACTGTACTGTGTACTGTGAGAAGTCAATTCTTTATGCTGGAGTTGAGCCTCTAGGGAGGATCTTGACAGTTGCGCTTTTAGTGGACAGGTACGAAGTACTGCGAAGTAATTGCCTCCACTCTCCCATGAACACTGATTGCTGGGAAAGTACCAAGGGTCTCCCAAGCAGGAACCCCTGATGAAAGTGAGAGTACTTCGTACTTCGCAGTGTCCAAACACACCTACGAAGTACCAGTGTAGACCATAGCACGAACCAGTTCCCTCCCTGAGAATTAGGGGTAGTGCCATCCGCACGTGCCAACCGTTGGTAAAAGGGTCCAAAGGTCATACCAAGAACCAAGTCGATGATTAGGACGAGTCAACGAAGGACTAAGGGTATGAAGTATCAATATGCATTCAGGAAGTCCTTGTACACAATACTGTCCCCCAAGCTCGACCACATGGCTAATATAAGTCTGGCGGTACAAGTACACAGTGTTCAAATACTCGCCCTTTGGAAGGGGAATCAAGCCCTGTGTGATTCCATTGATGTATCACTCATTCTCAATCTCAGCCCTGTTGTCCCGAAAGGCGTATTCGGTTATTAGACAAATTGATGGCATCTTGCAATTTTCTGACCTTGCTCCATCTAGGATTTGTATACTCCGAGGAACCACTAGCATAATATCATTCAGAAAACAGAAAAATATCAGACTAATTATCAGAAAGAGACCAGCCTATCAACAGCTCAAGCGCAGCAGCGAGTCAGACCTTCTAGAAGAAAGTTGGCCCTAATAATTGTTCATAGGAATACGGCGTACTATGTACTTTTCTCTAACAGTGTCCGAACTGCCTTAACTCCAGCCTCTGTCACAACTGCAACCTCCAGGGGCGACTTGACCAACCTCTAACTTCCACCTTTGCAAGTCCATGAGTGTTCATCACGTGATGTCCTACTCGGACCTGGCGGCGGTGGCATCATCACAATTTTTCTCTCTCTTGCCACTTTACAAGAATAAACGTCCTCTAATTAGCGGGCGAGAGCTTATTCTCACCTTGGGGTAAGCTTAAAGTTGCAGCAGAGATCTTCATTGCATGGATAATTTTGAGCTATCCTGATGATGGCCAAGCACGTCAAGGTGCGCATATCTTCAAGGTTCGCGCCAAGGTGGCTTCCAGAATTGTTCGAGGGAATCACTAGGACAATTCGCGCAACACAGTACTTCGTACTTCAGTAACTAGCCGTGTTTTGCTATCCCTCGTGCCGTATTTTAAAGTACTCCAAGGAACATCGACGGTCGTCTGCATGGATCATACGAAGTAGAGTACTAATTTACCAAAGCACACCTTGAAGGAAACTAGTTTTCCCTCGAGATTCGTGCGTGGCAGCCACGTTGGATGATAGGAGCTAATGATAAGGAGCACGAAGTAAAATTATGACTTCGTCTCTAGTCGCGTTGGCAGATGGTTGGTGACAAGTCGCGTACTTATTATTACTTCATGTTTACAAGTAGACATCACTACTGCGAAGAATGCCCCCGAGACCATGCGGGTCTCCTTGGATCGTGGGAACTTAATTGCCTGTCGGGGCATTAATGAGGAGGGACGCTATCTGTTTCACATTAGCCATACGGAACGCTAGACCCGAATAGGATCGAGATTCTCCATGGCATGGGGAGCGGTCATGACGATCATCATGTCACTGATCCCTTGTCCTTCCAGAATCGGTGGTGGAATACAACATCGAGGCGTGTACAAGTATATCTGAATGAACGAAGGATTCGGGCACGAAGGAATATGATTATGGTTCAGGATAAGGCATCAAATCCCGCCTCGAAAGTAAGATCAATCTCACAGTAAGAAGAGTTGAACTTGACTTCAAACAGAAATTCTCCGCGGAATGAAATTGCCAAACCATACTCGATACATTGACCGCGCTTCTTGATCAAGAAATACAAATACCTGTTACCGGGAACTTCTGGGTGAACGGGAACAGGTATCAGGTGTAATAATCCGGTCACCGAAGTAATAACCCGGAGACCTAATGTGGACTAATATGCCGCCCTTGACAGCTACCCCTGACGCCGTTCCACCTCCCGGCACACGAGGTCCAGCTGAAAGAAGAGGTCACTACGGTGCACTTCTTTGTAAATTGTAGATGCCATCATCCTCTCCTTCCAAGTATGAGGAGGTCCCTCTGCTTTGCGCAGCAGGCCGTTATCCTCCCTTTATTGTCTTACATTCTTGTGTGGTGTGTGCCAGAATACGAAGAAAAGTGCAACTCGAGATATGGCAGGCGTTACACCACAGGCGTCGTAACTCGAAGGGAGAGCGTATTTCAAGAGCTCATAGGGTCTTGCTGCGTATTGCTGTCTTCGTAGAACAGACGGTATTTCTCCTTTATCCCCCCTTTCTCTGCATCCTTCGACTCAAGACGGAGAGCTGTTCATTAGAGAAACCAGTCACGGGACTTAGGACGGCCGCTACTCAGGGCTTCCAGCGGTCGTGTAATGGGTTGGTTCTAGCCAACCGGTTAAGCATCAGTACCAGGCTGTAGAATCCGCGTGAGGGGCATCCAGCCAACCACTTCTAACCCCTCAACTGGCAGTCGTCTCTCTGAGTATCTAGGCAGCTACCGAAGTTAGATAATTGATGTAATATCATCTATGGGTCTCCGATGGCATCGGTCGATGTGAGCATCCTGTTAGACACTTGCAACTACCCTTGATCACAGCATCAACCGAGCGCGAGCAGAACCCGACCACCTTGCTCCCCAACAGACCATTGAAAAGGTTCAATTTAGGCCAAAATGGCACCGGAAAGATATCCCCAGAGAACCAATAAAGAAAAGCCTTGCCATTTCAGCGCTCTCCCGCCGGAGCTCGTCGACAATATCTTGTTCCATTTAGACTCAGTACGTGCACTCGGCAACTTCGTCACCACCTCCCGTTTCGTCCATCAGCGCTTCAAAGTGCGAGAAAGGTTCATCATCCTACACGTCCTGAACAATGAGCTCGGCCCTGTTTTGACAGATGCCAAGTTCCTCCGTCTGTTTCCCTACAGGGACCCGGAAAATCGTAGGGTGTATTGGAATGAGATTCACACCATGGCCACCATGTACAGGGACATGTTGAGGAGTAGCAACCTCGCTGGAGGAAGAGGAGGAGGCGATGGAATCATCCCGAGCTTTGCTGAGCTGACTCACCTCTGCCGTACGCTCTACAAAATGAATTTCCTCGCAAACACCTACCTCACTAGACAGCTGCGTCTGTTCGGTAGTGAGGGGCCGGCCGCAGCGGCGCCCCCTTCTCTCACGGAGCAGCAGCGGGTTCTGCGGGCCTTTTACCAGCGCCAGATCGTCTGCAATGCCTGGGCACCAACGAGGCGCGAACCTAGGTGGACGAACGGCGACACGATTGCTATTGGCAATACCAGGAGGCCTCAGGGCGAGCGCCCGAGCCTCCGAGCTGCCTTTGAGCCCTGGGAGCTGCAGCAGGTCGACCACGCAAACTACTTCATTTCGCAGCTATGTACAGCACTCTACCTCGCCACAGAGGAGATAGGATAGCCGATAGGGAAGGTACCTGAATTCGGTGAGATTTTCTCGCATATGGACTGCCTGGTAAAGTACATGCAAGAGCACCCAGATATTACAGAAACCGCGCTCCTCACCTGGGTACCTCCGAGGTGGAATGACCTAGCGGTCCCTGAGCCCCTTCCCACCTATGACCTGTTTCTAAGGCGGTACGAGCTGCCCTGTCTCCATTTCACGTGGCAGGGCCAGCGGTTGGGGAGATATCCGGTCCCGGTGAGCCGGCAGCAGCAAAAACGAGAACAACAACAGGGAGGCGGCGATGGAGCAATGGTCAACTTCATCGGGGACGCAGTAAACCTGCCCCCGTTCGGCTGGGTGGACGCGTTGGATGGGTTCGACGTAATGTGGTTTGGAGAGAGGCTTATGGAAGCTACTTCCCGAGAAACATCACTGCATGAGGTGGCGTACCGTGAGAGATACCTCTCATTAAGTCGATGGAGAGGGGAAGGGTTTGGACTGTGGGATCGGAGGCGGGTTGAGGCTCTGAAGGAGGTCGACCGACCAAGCACCTTCCATACAGGGTGGCTTATAAAATCCCCCCCCCCCTTCTCTTAGAGACTAGAACGATATGAAGAAGCAGAAAACCTCTAGCTAGATGAAGCAATATGTCGCCTCTTGCCTCTTCGTTCGTTTACAAATCGGCAGCCATGCTCAATCCGCGAATAACTGTCAAAACTAGCTACCTTGGGCTACATATACCTGTACGTCTATAGTAATCTTAACGTATCAACTTGAAAATGGCAATTGCGAATATCGCCGCGTTTAGCGTGGCCCTGGTGGACAGGATTAAGGAATCAGGTTTGCGGCCAGCGTATCGCCGATATTCTCATTAGAGGTCTAATCTAACCTTGGATAATGCAGTTTAGCTTGTGGGTGTGCCTGTCAAGTATAGGAATGAAAGCTTAGAGACGGGATTAAGAAGCCGATGCGATAATCGAAGGCATCATGCAGCATGGCGTGAAGTCTTGGGGCTCGGGGCTTAGCCCTTGTGGCTCTCGCTTTGGTTGACAACACGCCCTCGCCCTCTCTGCCAGGCATCGACAGCGGTGTAGCCAATGATTCTTTCCACCACTGTATTCGCCCACCAAGTGAGGCTCGTGAGTAGATTAAGGCTGGGGTTTCCCGATGCATCGTCGTGAGCAGGTTTCGACACTACTCCTCCAATTTCCACTTCGTCACGCAAGCTTATGAGGATAGAAGCGATGCATTGAGCGTCGTGTGGTCGACTGTCATCGCCCCGTACATCCCATCTCCACCGGCCTCTAGCTGCACCATCATTCTCCTCATCGTAGAGCCGTCGGAACAACGGGGTCCGCGACCGTACACAGCCTCCGCAAACATACGCAGCTGCATGGGGAACCGCGGGTCTCCATAGTGCTCAATGACGTCGCGCTTTTGGATGCAAGCGCTCAAGTCGTGCCAGTTGGACTGGCTGCTCTCCATGCCCAGTTTCTCACACTCGAGCTGCTTCTCTCGAGTCCACCAGGAAGGTAGTAGACCAGGCTTCTTGGCGACTTGTTTAATGAAGCGGCGGAAGCCGGGGAGGGAATGCGCGGAACCGTCGTAAATCGTACCAATCTCGGAATCTCCATCGAAGACGTAACAATCCTCGATGTACATGCGGAACGCGTCTATCAGAAGTCTGTATACATCCTTCTCAGGACGGTCGTGAAGCCAAGTGCCGTTCTCCAGACGCGTGAAGGGTTTCGTGATGGGGTCGTCGAGACCTTTAGGAGGTGAGAGGACAGTGCTAGCCCGTGGGGCATTGTCGAAATCGGGGTCAGATTCCTGCTCGCCACAGATTTTCTTGTGGACTTTTCAATCGGCCTTCTGGCAGTCTCGGGAGCAGTAAGGCGTTGTCCGGCACTTGGCCCAATTCTTGAGCTTGACCTCAGGAGGCGCCTTCTTGCATGTGGTGCATCCGTCTTGCGAGGACGTGCTCTTGGCCGAGCCATGGGCGTCACTACTGCTGGCGGTTTGACCCATCGTCTGCTTTAGACAAGGTTTAGCTCGAGAGCTAATAGATGTTGGCTGGGAGACTTCGTTTGGTCCAAGTACATGCGAAGTAGGGAAATAGTAGTACTCACTGACTTGTATTATATCTAGGTCTGAGTCGAGGCGGTGCTTCGATTTTCGACACTGATCTGAGTGTCATTGAGCAACTGTTTCCGAGGACTCTTTTGTTTTCGCATCCTCTTGAATTTTGTAGAGTTGTCAAGGCAATTTCAAGTTCTGCACACAGAGTACGGGGGCAGGAGCGAACCTCGAAGCTGTCGCTGATTCATCAAGTATCTTCTCATTTCTATTCATACTTGCTACGCGAGGACGACGATGAATTGATGCGAGGATTCTGGAGGTCAATTGATGGGTGAAGCGCCAATAGAATGTAGTGATTGGTTAAACCACTGAGAAAGCGCCTGCAGTGAGCAGGCGGCAGTTGGGAGCCCGTTACCGTTACACGACATGACAGACACCGCCTGGCTTGAGACATCAACACCTTAATTTGGACTGCCTTCCCCACCTCTCCCTTTTGCTGCTCGCAAACCCGCACCGCTTTATTGTTCTCGGACCCCCCAACGCCTCCAGCCATGTCCAATCTGTTTTCTGGAATGTGAGTCTACGATCATCATCACGAACCATTTGTAGAAATCCCCCAACTTATCCCTCCCGTAGTAATGCCCGCCTCCGAGGCACCTCCTCAAAGTCAGGGGCGCCGGTGAACAAAAGCCCAACAGCCTCTACTAATGAGGTTCCGCCAGTGTGGCATGAGAGTCAATCCCGATCTCAGACGCCGGTGCCTCGGGTCTCATTACCGGAGTCGCCGTCACTTACTGAGTCTATGGGAATGGCGTCGCCTCTGACTCTCGATTACCCTCGACCCCTCCCAATGTGGCTCAATACCGCCTACGCCAAGCATATCGTCAAGGGCAACTTCATGACCCTCAGCGCTCGGCCCAAGGCTGTTGAGCAGGGCGAATGGATAGCGCATCAAGGTAATGCTAGGTCGTCCAAGATTATAGTGACTAGTTTTCTGATGGTCCCTAGCGGTTGAGCACTACCGAAATTTATGGAACTTTGTCCGTATTGTTCACGAGAAGGAGGATGATGGAACCAGCATATGTAACCCTATAACCTGCCCCAAGATGTCGGCAGGAAAGTACGTGGTCCTCTCTCGGCTCCCTCTAACTATGGCTAATGGAGGGCAGGAATCACTCGTATACTTGGCTCAACAAGAGCCAGCAGCCCGTCGAGCTTCCGGCACATGAGTACATGATGCTTATGCAACGGTGGATTTCTGGAAAGATAGACGACCCGGCAATGTTTCCCACCGATCCCGCTGGCGTTTCCTACGCTATTCAGCCCACAGGATCGAACGAAATCCCCCAAATCGACGGCGAGACCTGGTTGGGTGCTCGGAGCGGGTTCCCAAACCAGTTTGGAGGCACTTGTCAATTGATATTTCGCCAGATATTCCGGGTCTATGCCCATCTTTATTGGGCTCACTTCATCGATCCCTTTTACCATCTAGGCCTCGAGAAGCAACTAAACAGTTGCTTCAGTCATTTCATCCTGACTGCGACTACTCTGGGCATGTTGCAGCCTGAAGAACTAGAGCCCATGCAATACCTTATTGACTTGTGGGCAGCGGATGGTACCTTTCCTCCCGAGTCAAGGGCATATTCGTGTGCAAATCTGGAGAGAGGTAGATATATCCTCAGTCTCGGCGGTGCCAAATGATTTGAGGATAGGGTCAACTGGATTGGGAGAATGTTGCAAAACACTCTGGTCCTCAAATAGTCGCCGAGGCCGGGGCGAGAACAGTTATAGATGCGCGATAATGACAACTGCTGGTTCCACACAAGATAAGGTGCCAGGTGATATGCAAATTTACTCTGGCGACGAAGTTGGAGCTCATGATACTCCTGTGTTCGGCCACGACTTAGGGGTTGATCGCAGTCTGCATTGGTTAGGTCCTCAGACCTCGTTCCTCAACCACCGAAAACATGCAGTCCATTGATCGACGTAGCTATTCAGCGAAATATTCGACATAGAGGATGGGATGTGGGATAGAAAAGAGATTAGAGGAGGGAGGGGGGGTAAATGCGATTCCACCAGCTCCAAGCAAAGTACAAGACTAAGGGTGCCGCTTGTTTAAAGCTTAATTGAGTGATGCGTGCCAATGGGTGTGGTTGAAGAAAGCGTAGTATTTGAACTATCAAGTGAATCAGGTACTAGGCCTCAAAAAACTGTTCTTACTCCAAACTCGAAATAAAGAAGATGGAAGCATTGATTTATTGATCGCTGCCGCTCCCAATCAATGGGCGCCAAGATTAAAAGAGGCAGGGAGGCGACATGTAGGAAAGTATATTTCAGCCTCCGAGCTGAGCAATCGGGCGAAATGGTGGATTAGTCAGACCCCCGATGAGGCAGCAACAATTGCGCCTTGATTCAACAAGGTGATCATCATTCACCAAGTATTGTTTCTGAAGGGGGTGTGAGCCTCAGGCAATTACTCAAGACAGCAACCATCTCCCCAGAAGCCTTGCCGGGGGCATGAATTGCTCGTCTGTTTATATTGATCTGTTCGCAAATTCGGCTTTTGTCCTGGCACCCAACCACGCCAGCAAGCCAGCAGGTCATCTCTTCCATCGTCTTCCGTAGGACACCTAGCACCGACAGACTTCCTCACCGACCTACACCCCTCGACCTCCATCCTACCCGAAGCGCAGCCTCACCGAAGCTGCGCAAGACTGGTTTTCAATAAGCCACGTCTCTGGCGAGTTCACCATGGACAACTTCTCCCCTCAGCAGCCCGACGAGGGCTATTCCGAAGATCCCCTAAACCCCAGTTTGTCCTCGTATGGCATGGCCATGACGGGTCCTCCGAGCCTCGCAGATTTGCCCGACTGGCTTATGAGGGAACTCCCTAGAATGCCGCTTTCTCTCAAGAAGAGTAAGTTCGACGCCCTGCCAGTTTCACTGGCCCGTATTATTAGTCGGAATTTCTCGAGACTAGTACAACATCGTCTTGTTGTGTGTTGTGATGTCGAAAATATCCCATGTCGCGCCTCCTGACTTCATACTGCTATAGGTGCACATGGTTCTTATCGGTGTCGCAAAGGCTCTTTACTATGTCAGAGCTAATATGAATACTCGCAGAGATCGCCTCGATCGTTCTTGACGCGCTCCCGACACCGGCGATTGCTGAAATCGTCCAGACCCTAAATCCTCGGCTCTATATCGACTTCGTTCACTATCTCCCTCCGGAAGTATGCTTAAAGATCCTTGAATTTCTCGACCCGACTTCGCTCATAAACGTGGCGCGATCATGTCGAACCTGGCACACCCTTGCGCTCGACAAGAAGCTTTGGCGACGACTATACCATATGGAGGGTTGGTCGGTCGTGCCCTCTGAGATCCAGAAATGGCAGGAGAGGGTGAACAAGATTGGTGCAGCCAATCGAGAAGCCGCTGCTCGACCTGAGGGCCGCCCTATGAACCGAAAGAGAGCGATATCAGAAGACGCCGACTGCGAGATGCTCGATGCCGATAGGGCCCCGAGGCACTACGAACCCGACTTTTTGAGTACGGTTCTCAAGAGCCCAGCTTGGTCAACAGCTTCTCTACCGGGCCCATCCGTGACTCCATCGGACCATGCGACACCCGATTCGGGCGATGTAGAGATGGGCAACGCGACGAGGGGAAGGTCTGCCGACCTGCCTAACAACGACCCAGCCGGGCAGCAACAGCAACCCCAAGTGCCCAAGGAAAAACCTGCCCTTGGTGATGACCCGAATTTGGTACGGTTTCTGGAGCGCCTCCCGCCTCAGTATGTCGATGGGCTCATGCCATCCACCCTATGGAACTGGGAACCTCGTGATGACAGATATGTCATCAACTGGAAGTATCTCTACTCTATGAGGAGACGTCTCGAGTCTAACTGGGAATTGGGTCGCTTTACAAACTTTCAGTTCCCGCATCCTGACCATCCAGAAGAAGGCCATAAGGAGTGCATTTACAGTTTGCAATATACACCCGAGTATCTCGTTAGTGGTTCTAGGGATCGAACACTCCGTATCTGGAGCATGCAAACGCGCCGGCTGATACTGCCGCCGCTTGCTGCGCACTCCGGTTCCGTCCTATGCCTGCAATTTGACGCTGACCCTGAGGAAGATCTCCTGGTTTCAGGAAGCAGCGACTCCGACGTCATTCTGTGGAAGTTCTCTACAGGCAAACTGATTCAGCGACTCCAGAAGGCACACCGCGAGTCAGTGCTGAACGTCAAGTTTGATAAACGGATCCTCGTGACATGCTCAAAAGACAAGACGATCAAGATATTCAACCGGCGGCCCCTCCGCTACGGCGACGTGGGTTATCCCCAGAGCGAGTTCGTCAACCCCGTCCCGATCAAGATGAAGAACTATGGCTACCAGCCCAACCTCGCCGACGAACTTCCTGTGATCGCGCCGTACACGATGATCGGTGCGCTCCAAGGCCATAATGCCGCCGTGAACGCCGTCCAGATTTGCGGCGATGAAGTTGTCTCTGCCAGCGGTGACAAGGCGATCAAGGTCTGGGACTGGCCTAAGCAGAAGTGTACTCGTACCATCCTCGGGCACCTAAAGGGCATTGCCTGTGTCCAGTACGATGGTCGACGAATTGTCAGCGGTAGCAGCGACAACGAGGTCAAGGTCTTCGACAGCTCGACAGGTCTAGAGGTAGCGAGCCTCCGTGCGCACACCCACTTGGTGAGAACGGTACAAGCCGGCTTCGGCGACTTGCCCAACAGCGAAGAGGACGACCGTGAGGCCGCGCGACTCATTGACGAAGAATACTTCAAGGCGCTGGAGACGGGTGCCGTTTCAAGTGCGGCTCAACCGACACGAGCCCATTCACGACGTCGTGGGAACGCTGGAAGCAGGCGACCGGAAGACATTACCGCTTACGGTGCGAACCTTCCTCCTGGCGGCGGCGGAGGCAAATACGCACGTATCGTATCGGGGTCTTACGACCAGAGCATTATAATTTGGCGTCGTGACAAGGAGGGAATCTGGAAGGACGCGCACCACCTCCACCAAGAGAAGGCACAAATCGCGGCCCAGCGCCAGGCACTGCCACCGCTGGTGTCCAACCCCCCAGTAACTCTTCATCCCTCAGTCCGCCACCCGAGCAGCAACACGACAGCGGGTCCTCCGCCACCGACACCACCGCCCACTCAGACACCAAACGCCCAGGGGGGCGGTGGCGGTCCAGTCCTTCCTCTGCCGGGTTCGCAGGCAGGCCCTGAGTCGTACCAGGCTCTTATAAATGTGGTGGTTTCACGGGGCGTTACCGATCTCGAGAATGCGCTACTAGCGTATCCTGCGATGCTCTCTAATCTCGGCCAGCTACACGGGGCTATTGACCGCGTCACTTCACCGTACGTGCGCAACCAGCTACGTCAGACGGTTGCGACCGCCATAGAGCGCTCGCAACACCGCGCCAGAGCGATTGCCAATCAGTTCCAAGCCCGTAGCACGCCCCCGCTTTCGGCGTCAGCTGCGGGACCATCGACTGCACCTCCTCCAAATACCCTACCTAGTCTCGCGCCCCAGGTACCCGCGCAACAGAACCTTTCAGTACCTCCTGCTCCTGTCCCTGGCCATGCTCCTATCTCTAGCTCTGGGTCAACCACGTCACATGGTCTATGTAGGCAGGCGACCAACGTACAGGCCTCAACAGCTGCCCCTGCTTCTGCAGCGCCCACGCATGTCGCAGCACCAACACCAACACCGGCAGCTGCAGCGCCAGCGCCGGCAGCGGCACCAACGGCAGCGGCACATGCCGGAGCTCACGGTGCGGCGGCGGCGGCCCCCTTTGCCGCCCATCACCACCTCTACGCCGCGCACCCGGCACAACCACACCACCAACACATGGTTGACGGAAGCCCCGCGAGGGTGTTCAAGCTACAGTTCGATGCCCGGAGAATCATTTGTTGTAGTCAAACGAGTGTCATTGTCGGGTGGGACTTTTGCAACGGCGACGCGGAGCTCGAGGCCGTGTCGAGATTTTTCGCGCCTATTGAATAAAGGCTCCAGCCTTTGGCATGAGAAAACCGACTAACGAAAGCAAAAAAAAAAAAAAAAAAAAAAG